>PVJX010008206.1:0-66854 GCA_004027295.1 Dolichotis patagonum | reverse complement strand
AAAAGGAAATGATATGCAGATCTATGTGGCATACAGAACTCCAGCCACCTACAACCAAAACAGAGCTACACCCAGACACATAATAATCAAGATCCCAGAAATTCAATATAAGAACAGAATATTAAAAGCCATCAGAAAAAAGAAACAGAATACCTATAAAGGAAAACCCATCAAAATCATGGCAGACTTCTCAACACTGACCTTCAGGTCAAGAAGAGCTTGGAGTGAAATAATTCAAGCCCTGAAGGAGAACAACGTCTAGCCCAGATTGATGTATCTTGCAAAACTCTCTCTTGAAATTAATGGAGAAACAAGAGGCTTCCATGACAAAGAGGAACTTGGAGAATTTGTGACCACCAATCCAACCAAATACTGAAGGACATTTTAGAGAAAGAGAGGACAAGAATATGAGCATTTCAGGAACAATGGAAGAGAGGCTTCAGTGAACAGGGCAGACAGTAGAGTGGAACAGAAAAATAGACAACCAATGGCAGAAAAACAGAACAGCAGAAATAAGGCAGAGAAGGTTGGCTGTAATCTCTAGTACAGATGGCCTTGAAATATTAACAGAGAGAAACACAGCAGAGTAGATCATGAGATAGGGTCCACTGAGATGCTCTATATAGAGAGGCAGTGGGACCCAAAACAAGCAGTGCACCCTATGGGAGTGAAAGGGGAGGAATTGTCTAAAAAATGAAGGCAGAGGATATTGTTAATTGGGTAACTAGATTTAAAATTTACATTATTCTCATCACTCTGCTTTGATGGATTACGTGCTGTTCCAGTTTGTCTACTTATACTAGACTTGAGGACATGGTCAGCTATCCCAAAAATAAGAGGGCATATTATGGTAAACATCCTTAATTTCCTATCACCTTGGTCTGAAGCCCTTAATAACTTATACTGTCTTATTATGACTGATCTTATTTCAATCTGGGTTGTTAGATTGCTACTTTATATTGACTGATTTTATTCAAATCTGTTATGATTGATAGCATCAAGTCTAAGAGTATAGGCAACTACACTGAAGATGACAAGATTCATTAAGATACCCACTCTAGTTTGATTATCACTTACTTTTGAAGTCTTATAATGTCTCCAATGCTTTTTTTTATTAGTGTTGTTATATACTGTTGAGACATAATGGTAACCATTGTAGATCGCCTTGTATTGTGGTTATATATGACTTTTTTGCTTCATGCTTTTCTAGGAATTGTTTTGTTTTATCTTGCTTTGTTTTGTTTTTTCCCTCTAATACAGTAAGGATATATATACATGTAGAGACTCATGCATGTGTAGAGCTTATAAACAGTTTACAAGTACCAACTATATAACATATGTTGAAATGAACAACTACTTTGAAGAAAAAGAGACACTACAGTACCCAGTGATGATTCCATAATGTCATGATGTGTAATCCAGCAAAATTATCATTCTTTGTTCAAAGTGATTTTAGCTTGTTTTGTTTTGTTTAAGTTCAACACACATGAAGGTATGGACAGCATTTTTTAGGAGAATGAGAGACACTATGACAGCCATTCTCAGCTTCCCTATTATTTAGGCTTGAAGACCTGAAATGCCCTCCTCATCCTTCTCAGATCAATTCCATACTATGTTGTTTCATGTGAATTCCCTGTATGTGACAATATGGACAACTATTTGGAAGAAAACAAGAGTCAATACGATAGAGAGTGAATATCTCCAATTGTCTAGTTTTGGAATTTATGTCCCTTCCATTGCTTTCTTGGGATCCGCTTTGTTCTGTTTTGTTGTGTTTAATTTTACCCTTTTGATATAATTGAATGTATATTTGAGTGGGTAAGATGGGTGACCATATTGCTGCTTTTTTTGTCAGATCATGGAACAGAACTGTTAACAGACTCACTGAATGTCTACTTTACATTTCTAACTTTATAATTTGAACAACTATTTCCAAGAAGTCAGTATGTAATTTGTCAAGGAATAATCTTTTAGGTTTTTTTGTTGTTGTTCTTTTCCTTTTATCCTTGGAATTCTGTATTGTTGCTACCCTTTATTCTGTTTTGTTTTCTTTCTTCTCTTTAAATAAATTAAAAAAAAATAAATGGTGTTGGAAGAATTGGCTCTCCACATTCAGAAGACTGAAACTAGTCCCGTTCCTATCACCATGCAGAAAACTAAAGTCTAAGTGGATCAAAGACCTAAACATTAAAACAGAAACACTAAACCTACTAGAAGATAAGGTAGGTAGAAATCTTGGAGACATAGGGTAGGCAGAGAATTCATGAACAAAATGCAAACTGCATGGGAAATACTTCAGAGAATCAACAACTGGGATCTCATATTATTGAACATTTCTGCACTTCAAAAGAAATCACCATCAGAGTGAAAAGAAACCCCACAGAATGGGAAAGAATTCTAGCCAGCAACCCCTCAGACAAAGGACTTATATCAACAACATATAAAGAATTGAAAAACATCACCCCCCCAAATTCAAAGACCCTCTCCAAAAATGGGCATCTGAGATTAACACACAGTTCTCATATGAAGATTTTCAAATGGCAAATAAATACATGAAGAAATGTTCACCATCACTGATCATTGGAGAAATGCAAATTAAAACAACATTGAGATATCATCTCAAACCGGAAAGAATAGCTGTCAGCAAGAAATCAACTGATAACAAATGTTGGGGAGGCTACTGGAAAAAGGAACATTGCTCCACTGTTGGTGGAAGTGCAGCCTGGTGCAACCACTATGGAAATCAATATGGAGAATTCTCAGAGGACTAGGATTGGAAGTTCCATTCAACCCAGGTGTTCCCTTCCTGGGTATTTTCCCAGAAGAACTGAAAAGTTCATATCACAGTGATATATGTACACCCATGTTTATAGCAGCCCAATTTGTAATAGCTAAATCTTGGAAACAACCAAGATGCCCATCAACTGCAGAGTGGATGAAAAAGATGTGGTATTTTTACACAATGGAATATTATCCATCTATAAAAAAGGATTATCTTGAGGCCTTCATATGGAAATGGAGTCAGCTTGAGACCATCTTCCTTAGTGAAATAAATAAGAATCATATTTATAATTATCTCATTGTGTCTCTATTGTAAAAAGTAGTAAGAGCTGTAGGAGTAATAAAACCCAAAATGCATAATTTCTACTGTAAGAAAGAGAGGAAAAGAAAGTGCTCTAAAGGATATAACTGCATGTATGCTTATGTGTGGAAGATAGATGACCATATTACTGTTTATGTTAGATTGCTGAGCAGAACTGTTAACATCCTCACTGTTTGAATGTCTACTTTGTGTGCTTTAATTTTGTAACTTGAACAACTATTTCCAAGGTTGACAGTATGTAACTTATCAAGTGGTGATTTCTTAGTGTTTTTGTTTCTGTTGTTGTCATTCTTTTATTTTTTCCCTTTGGAATTCTGTATTGTTGCTACCCTTTTTCTCTTTTATTTGGTTGTTTTTTTCTCTTTAAATAACATTTTTTAAAAAAGAAAAAAATATGTCAAGTTCTAGTGATGTGGAAATGCCAGTGTGGTTTTCCATTCTTTTCTGGAGAGAAATGCGCAATCTTTGTGTCAGAATCTTTGGTGAATGTAAAGATAGGTGATCAAAATTCCAATAAAGGCAAAAGATTCTATGATCATTTGGAAGATGACCCACAATCACTGTTTTATGTGACAATGGAAAGTCAGTGTTTTGAAAGAAGCATACATAAGATGGAAGAGTATTATATTGATATTTTCTCACCAGAAGTAACAGAATGGGTTCATTCCTTACATAACTATATGTATGGTGTTATACAGGAAAAGCAGTTTCTGTCTAAAAAGAGACAGTCCTGTGTGACCTCTGAAAATTTAGTGAGGTTTTGAAGGAACAGAATTAGTAATCCTGAAGACATATTTGAATGAAGTTAGGATGAAACACAGTAACATATAATGAAGTATTGAAGCATAAACTGGTAGCAGGAGAACTATAAGAGGTGATCCTTAGCTGAAGTTCGGGGCAGAGGTCAGATAGTAAAGAAATTAGTTATCCTAGGTTTTACTCACCTAACCTTCCATTTTGGAACTCTGGGATATCATTGGGGGGGGTACTGAAAATTGAACCTAGGGACTTCATACTGAGCTACATCCTTCTTCCTTTTTGTTCTGAGATGGGGTCTCACTAAGTTGCTAAATGTTCAACCTGGTCTTGAATTTGTGCTCCTCTGCCATAGACTCCCAGATATCTAGAATTATAGGCATGTGCCACTATGTCCTGCAGCATATCCTACTCTTATTACTAAACAAAAACAGTCACTTTCCTCCTCTCTCAGTCTACAGAACACCAAACTTTTGTTGATATCTTATTTGGTACAAAAATGTGCTAAGTACTTTGCATAATACAATTCCAGTATTGCTGCAAACTGCTGAAGACGTTGTCATTTTGTTTCGACTTTGCATTTGTGTCTCTTACTCATAAAGGCCACTTTAAGTGTTCCAAAGTTGAGACAGTGCTAAAATTGATATTCAGGTCAATTTTATTCCGGAAAGAGAGTCATTAGTGATAATATCGTATCAAAAAACTGAAGCTTATACCACCTTTATACAATGGCTTTTGTCTAAAATTTGTAATATATGAGCATCATCGAAGATATTGCTTGGCATCCTTCAGAACTCAGCCAATGGAGAAGAAAGTACAAAAAGGACCTGAGTTTCATTCCTGTGCTCAACTGGCTGTGAGAGTTCTGTGCATTTCAATTGAATATGGGGCATACAATATGGCTACACATTAATGAAGAAGATAATGGGGGTGCTGGTAATGAAACAAAGAAACAGGGTACCATGAAGAAAAATTGTAATGAGCTGAACATTGCACAATAGGGTTTTCTATGGTTTTTTTTTCTCCCTGGTCACCACAATATCTTTTTTTCATGCTTCTACACATTGCCCTACACTTTAGAAAAATACAGGCCAAAAACTGCAAACCAATCTCGTAAGGGGTAATAGCAGTTGCTTATTTACTTTTTTACTCAGTAGCAAGAAACCAAATAATCAACTTAAAAAATAAGTAAAAAATAAGAAAGAGACATTTCTCAAAAGACAGTATGAAAATAGACTCGTCAACAGGTTTATGAAACAATGCTCAACATCACTCTGCACCAGGGTAGTGAAAATAAAATCTATGAGATATCAGCTGACTCTAGTTTTATAAGGGCCATTGTCAAAAAGAATACAAGATTAACAAGTGCCAGAGAGGGTGTGGAGAAAAAGGAACCCTTGTACACTGTTGGAAATGTAAGTTAGTGTAAGAACAGTGTGATTAAGAAGAGCAGTGTGATTTCTCTCAAAAACAATGACAAAAAAGTGCCACATGATTCAGTAATCCCACTCTTAGGTATGCACTCTGAGAAAAAGAAGTCAGTCTATGCAAGAGACAATATCCCATGATCTTTGTAGCACTACTCACAACAGCTAAAAAATGGCAAAAATCTAAGTGTCCAAGAAGTAATGAATGGGTAATAAAAAACCGATACATGTACACAAGTGAATGTTATTCAACAATGAAAAAAACGAAGGATCTCCCACTTGCAGTATGACTATAAGTCATGTTAAACAAATAAGTCAATAAAAGACTATTTAACAAAAGCTGGAGAGGAATAAATTAGGTTGGTTGAAGGATAATTACTGGACTGACAGGAGGAATACCTTGCAATAGAACTATTGTTCTATATGAAAACCATAGTTAATAACAATACATTGCTTTCCTGAAAAAATGTAGAGGGAATATATATTATCATCACAAAAACAATATGCTTGTGAGTAACACATCTCTTTATTAGATTTCTGCTCCATTTTTCTACGACATTATATTGCATAAGATAACATGCACTGTCAAAAAATTTAAAAAAAGAGAAATAATGGCAGGAAAAATTGAACTCTGAAGTGTCTTAAAGATTTGTATTTCTGAAAAACGGGATGTTTGGAGCAGATCATGAGGGGCAGTGGTGGTAGGACAGGCAGCAGAGGTCCCGGAAGTGAAGGACTGAAGCAAGGTGGTCAACAGACTTCAACGGAGCTGTAATTAAGTGTAATTCCTATGTAAGAATTATTATTCTCATTTTGCACACAAGAATGCTAAGGAACTGGATGCTTAATTACAGAACCCTAGATCAATTAGCTAAATAGAAGCATGGCCATTATGACAGAAATCAATCTACAGTCACGCATGTGCCCATTTAGCTTTCACACAACAGTGAGTAAGATCTGATTTCACACAGGCAGTCATTACTCAGATAACTAACTTGCATTACATTCCGCAGCAGGGTTCAGGAGACAGCAAAAAAGGGCAAAGTCAGAATGGAAGCAGCTTGTACATGTGTAATTTTCTGATTTTTGGCAATGTTCTTTGCTGCATGCTTTCTAGCTTAATTTTTCTGTGATTTCTCTTCACATTTAACATTTTTGGAAAAAGTATATTCTGGAATATTTGCTTTTATAAAGTTATCAACTCATTGAAATATACATATTGCCAGAAGTGAGCCTTAAGGGTATAATTCCTATATTTTTAAAATTAATCTTTTCAATAGCAATAGTTTACTAGTAGGTTTTCTCTCATTCTATTTTTATGTTTCATCTTCAAAATAAAGATTTTACTATTCAAGCAGTTTGATTTTCAAAATCCATTTGTGCAAGGCTTTGATGTCCCTGTCATTCTCTTATCAACTTCTAAAAGAAGACTTTTATTTCTTTATTGATGTTAATAGTATTTTATAATACCTACAGTCAGATGGTGATAGGAAAATAAAATTTTATTAGGAAGCATTTCCACCTTTGTGAATGAGGTTTTCTGTCCATTTCTAAATTGACACCTGTGAGATGTGAGATACATCCCATTTTGCTGACTAATGCACTGAAATCTTAATCTCACTTGTGGGATGTGATGCAATACTTGACCAGAGCTGTTTTTTTCCATCAATTAGTGGCAGAATATTTTCAGCACATCTTAATTTACCACAAAAAAGTTTTCTTAAATTATTCATTTTCTTTCTTTTTCTGATGTATTGGGCTTACTTAAACTTGTAAATTTGTCTGAGGTCAAAAACAAATACAAAACAAGCAATCAAATATATACTAATTACTGCTTATTCATAAACTATTTTAAATGTTAAGAGTTTTCTTAAAATTGAATGCAAGGTAGTACATGAGAGAATATGTTCTAAAATTTTCTTAGATATACTTAAACCAGTGTCTGAATATTATTAACAGATTAAGTGATGTCTTAAGAGAAATATACAGGAATAAAGAGCAGCTACTATCACTGTAAAAAAACAGATGCCTAACTGAATCACCCATAATCCATGGGCCAAAATTAATGGAGTAAATCAATAAAACATTTTTAATAAGCACATTACATATTTCCATTACTTTGATGGCTCATAAAGAAATTTATTAATTACTTTATTATTTTTATTATTAATACTTTAAACTGTTTGAAGTATAATGATTTGAAGGCAACCAAAGAAACTGCTATTAATTGCAGGCAGTATAATCATCTGCATGAATTATTTTTGGTATTGCCTAGGAAATAGAATCACTTAGAAATACATATGCCAGATAAAATGCTGGTTGCCCATTTAAATTTGAATTTCAGATAAAAACAGAAAAGTGGGGCTGGGGATTTAGCTCAGCGGCATAAGCGCCTGCCTTGCAAGCAGGCAGTCGTGAGTTCGATCCCTGGTACCGATAAAAAAAAAAAAAAAATTAAAAAAAAAAAAAACAGAAAAGCTTTTGGTTGCAGTATATCCAAGTTTTTTTTCTTATACTTAAGGGACTCATTCATTCTTTATGAAATATAAAGTAAAGTAACCGTAAGGGGGCATTTTACCTTTTTAATTGCTAACCCTGATAATCCTATCTATAGTGTTTTAGTTCTTTTATCAGTAAATATTATGGTTCTATTAGGTTCTACCAGGTGACTATTATGCAGACATTGACATCACTAGGAAACATAGAAAAATCAAAGGAATTAATGTATACATTGACATACATATTAAGAAATTGTCATGTTTGTTCAGTTTATGGTGAAACTGTGAGAATTTATTGCTATTTTAATAAGTTAAATTACTAAATAAAAATTAGTAAATTAAATATGGAAATTGCAATAGAAATGCAGGATACAAGTCACAAAATTCTAGGAACTATAAGGTACTTTTCAAGTATATATTCTTTCGAGGAAGGATACACAAGACTGCCAATTAGGAAGAGTAATTATATTCTATTAGGCTCAAATAATAGTGTTCTATACCTCAAATGAAAATGAACATTATTTAACTTTTTATCATTGACAATCTTCCAGGAGAATTATTTAAATTCATGGTAATTCTGATAAAATTCTGTGAATAGATTATTTAGATTCAACTCTGTAATTGTAATAGGATGGTTTATATCTAGATTTTCCCCCACATCCTCATAGATTATACGTGGGACTTTTGGGAGATGGCTGGACCGTGGACCTGTGATATGGATTACAAGTGGGGTAACTGCATTACTCCATAGTTTGGTTTAGTGTGGTACTGGATGATAGGATTACTGAAAAGGGAAGCCCTACTTTGGGTGTGGGTCACACTAATCAGCAGGTTTGTAGCCTGGATAGAATACTGAGGGAAAACAGGAAGCAGGCTTATCTCTTCCTACCTGACATGCCATGGACTGTTTCTCCTCTGACGTGACACCTTGCTTTGGAATAGCCAACCATGGGCTAAAACCTCTACAGGCTGTGAGCTAAAATAATATTTTCCTTTTTTAAACTTGTGGGTGTTGGTTATTTTGTCCTAGCAGGGAAACAGTAAGACAGTAATTATTCTGAATTGTTCTAAAATATTAAGACAAATGTGGAAGAATAAACCTTAAGTAGCTAAGTCAACCTTGAAAAAAAAGTGCTCAGTAAAAGTGTGGGAAGCACTTGTCCTGGAGATAGAAGATAAATTACGTATATAAAAAAGCTTTTGGAAAATCTTGATGCTGATGTTATACAAATAGATAACAAAACCAACGGAACAAGATAAGGCACATGAAGATGGGCATTTGTATCTGAAACATTTATCTCTCATGAAGATAGTTTCAACATTTAATAAAGGATAGAGTATACATTACATTTTTTAAAATTTTGTTTATGAAGGAGAGAAATAAATTTGTATCTAATTGAATTTCTCGGGAGATTAAAGATCTAAATATGACAGAGATAACTACATGGATGATAACATTAAAAATCACAGAAAAATTGGAGCTTAGGTAGATAATGAGTTGTTTGAACAGTGTTCAACTAACACCAACCATTAGATATCTGAGAAATTAAGATATAAAAGTTGACTGTATAAAAATGCTAAACAATGAAAAAGTTAACAGAAGACTCAGATTATACACAGAGACTAGCAACATTTAAGTTTGGCATGAGACTACTTTCCATAATTTATAAGAAACTGCTGCAAATCAGTAAGTTAAAGTAAAATGAATAGTAAAAAATGGAAAGGACTTAAATAGCCAACTCAAAACAGAAGCAATGCAGATAGCTAATAAATTGGGAAAAGGTATGCTCAGCCTTATTAGCAGTTATGCCAATTATGACAAAATATAACAAGTTATTAACTCATAGATGAAAAATAGAACATTAAAATGACACACCAAATTATCACTAATATATTGCTACTCTTTGCTCTGAACTAAAGTTCTGCCAGAGACATGGAGGACCAGAAGTAGTTACTCAGTTCTTTTAAATCAATTAATCATTTCATGTCACTATTGGAACTTTAGGGCATTTTCATTCATACCTTGTTACATAATCCTTATCAAAGTGTTTTCATTCATACTGCTGGCTCCCACCTCTTACGTTTTAAAAGTTTTATGTGGAACTTCATATGGAAAAGCTATTTTGCTGGAAATACCTATTTGCATCATAATTCTTTTTCCTTTTAAGTCTCCTTTTTCAGTGTGCAGATTTTATTCAGTTTTATTTTTAGTTTTGTTGGACTACTTATTGTTTCCTCTTTATTTTATTAAATTTAACTGTGACAAATATCACTTATAGAAATGGATGGGAACTACGAATAAAACAATGCTATGAAAAAGTTCTTGATTTCTCTTGGTAGATTAGATTTTTCTGTCATTCTTAGCTTTTATCTTTTTCACTCCCTCTTCTAGCTCCTCTACGTCTTAGCTTCATCATTTCTGCTCTCATTGCCTGCAGTAATGAGAGCAGATATTTTGTTGCTATGAGTATATATATTGAGGTAAGCTACAGTATTTATCACCTGGGGTACAATATAATTATGGGGGACATAAGAATGAAATTGGAATGAATGCATACTTAAGACAATTAATGTAGTTCTGCATCTATATTTTTCATTTGAGATTACGTTAAATACGTATTTCACTGGAAATTTCTGATTTTGGAAATGCTTCTTTATTTTCACCAAAAATGTACAGCTGGCTCTAAGCAAGAATGACAGTATTATTGGAAATTTGAATATCATCCTAAGATTTCTCTTAAGTCTAGAATAAAATTTAAAACATACTGATGATTTCAGTACAACATCAGTAACAGTAATACAAAGTTATGCACTATGTACTTTTGCCTAGCATTTTAGCTTCTGCTCAGGTTAATCAATTTTAGGGGGATCTCTCTGGTCATTAGTCAATAATACAATAGTTCTTTAAGGCAGAAAGTTATTATTGTAAGTATTATAATTAAAGAAATCGAGACATTGCTAATCAAAGACAATCAGTATGCTTGATTAGATCTAATTAAACATAAGAATAGAGATAAATATTAATGCTATCTTCCAGGCTATTTACAGGGCACAAAAAATGTTCAAGGAAGAAACATTTTATTTGTCCTTATAGTTGATTTTATTTTCTTAATATAAAAATTAATATGTTTCTTATGTGTAGGAGTTTTCAGGTAAATGAAAGAATGCAACAATGATAAGCCTCAGATCTTTCTGTCTTCATTTATGTACCCTTTGCTTTGATGTTTGGGTTTTTGTAGATATGGGAAGAGATTTTTAGTATATTTAATAACTCTTTTCTTCATCTTTATATTAGCATTCTTTTTCAACTTTTGCATTTCATTCAAATAGTATCTTTCTTCTCAATAACTAAAAGTTACTTAAACATTTGTTCTTAAGTGTTTTGCTCATGTGATTTTTCTATCTTCTTTACTAAATTCCAAGCAATTACATTGTGTTTAGCATCACTGAACCTATTATCTGTGCAAACGTTGCCACTCTTCCAAAACTAGAATCTGTTCCATACAAACAAAAATCAAACATCTAACCTTTCACAAATGAGAAGAAAATTTAAATGTCAGCAGCACACTGGACAGAGGAACCATTAGATCAGCAGGCCATTTAACATACATTTAAAAAGCACTATAGTGCTTTTTAAAAATAATTATGCCATTATGTACTTTTAGGCTTCTACTATGTCACAGTTGTTTCATACGTCCACTCATGAATTAAAACAATTTTAAGAGCAGAGAACAAAAATAGGAAATTCAAAGGCTAACTTAGAAGCCATTCTCTTTTACTAACACAATCTCAAATCTGACTACATATTAGAAAACAGAATGTAGTAAGAGTTCTAAAGCATTTTTGTTTTGAAAAATATGGAATTCATAGCTCATGTACTTTCCAAAAAAGAGTTTTCATTTCCAAAAGAGTTCTTCTATATTTTTTAAAAAAAGAAACCAATGAAATTATAAAAAAATATGAGATATGAACAAATGTGGTGAGTAAATTAAATGTGGTGAGTGAATTAAAAAGCATATGGTAAACACATCACCATAAATCCTTCACAAAACTGTCACTCTTGCTTCAGACATACCTATCCCATTGTCCTTACCACTTTCTTAAACTGTCCTGGAGTCCTCTTTCCTAAATGTCTTCAGTTGTGCTGTCATGGTGAACTCAGTGTCATGAATGAATTCAAACAGTTTGCCTTTCCTGGTCATTTTAACTTTTGGAAAGGTCCAGAAATCCCACAGTGCCAGATATGGTGCATGAACAAGGTGGCCAAAGATGAGTGATAATATTTTTATGAGCCTGCCCTTCTATTGGATGGTATTGTCAGCAGCGGTCACTGTATTTTTAATCACATTTTCTATTTCCACATTCAGACTTCATTTATTCTTAATTTCAAGTATAAAAATATAAAAAGCTATTATCAAGAAAGAAGTCTGCTTGATATTAAACGAGATGGAAAATGTCAAAATAGCAAAAATATGTAGATGCCTTCAAAAGACATTCAAAAATGTCTTACAGCAATATTTTCAGGACTCATACTGTAGTGAAATGAGGCAGACAATGGCAAAATATATATGTAAAATAAGATGTATGTTAAATGGGGATGAATATTTTAAAGAAAAATAAAAGAAGGAAGAAAGCAAGTTGCCATTTTAAATAGCGAAGCAAAAAAGAACATGTTTAACTCAAATGCCAGTTGAATAAAGATCATAAGGAGCTGGGGATTTAGCTCAGCAGCATAAGCACCTGCCTGGTAAGTGCAAGGTCCTGAGTTCAATCCCCAGTACAAATAATAATAATAATAATAATAATAATAATAATAATAATAATAGTAATAATAATAAAAATAAATCAAGATGATCCTAAGGAGACAAGTATAGGATATGTGTAGCAAAGAATTTCCTGAAGAAGGAAAAGGGGTCAGAAGCACCCCTCAGCTGATCCCAGCACAACAGGGAAGTGGTTGTGAGCAGGCCACTGGGTCAGGAAGGTGCGGATGTCTGTGACAGTGACACTGGTGATCTTGTGTCCCTGATATACTGCTCTAGATTCTTTGCCATTTCCTCTGTGTCAAACAAGATCCACTGCAGTATTTCATGGTCTTAACGAAATTACCTTTCTGCAATGTGGGAGAGCAGACTAAAGTATAACCAAGACATGGGTAGGAAAACTAGTTACCAAGCATTTATAATAGTGTGTAAAAGAGAGATGAAGGTGTGTATCAGACGTGGAAAGGAGGTGGGGAAAGCTGGTAGGGTCCTGTCTGTATTTTGAATAAACCACAACCAGGTTTGCTGAGAGCTGTAAATGGGGTGGGAAAAAAGATTAACACTAAGAACCATACTTTTAGTTTCAGCGACTTTAGATCAGATCATCATTAATTAAATGGGAATATTAGAGGGAGAGACAGTTTGAGTGATGTGCATGTGTGTATGATTCTCTAATGACTGAAGTTTTAGTTTTATAAGTTTCAAAATTAAAATATTTGTAAGATATCAAAGTAGAAACAATGATTCCATTGAGAAGTGACATATGACTTGAATTGATCAAGTTTTCAGAGGGAATCATGGAGCAAAATTCATGTCTCACATCAGGTTCAAAATGATATCTTGAAAACAAGGAATTGAAGGGTTGAGGTCTTTGGTCACTAAGGGCAGGAGATGTACATGGTACAATATAAAGGGAGAAGTAGAATTGAAGTAAAAATGACTAAAATGGTGGTCGTCATTTCATACCAGTGAGAAGTGGAGTTCCCAAACTTTAATTAGAACAATATGAAAATGAATATTGTCTCTAAATCATTATTTAGTAGATTTATATTTTCTTCAATGATAAGCTTCTTAAATTTTAGTAACTCTAATTTTTAAGTATATTTCATGTTTCAATATTATCTATGAATGCTTTATTTCAAAGTAGACTGGTAAATGTGACACAATGAGCTATAAAATGGAAGTACAAATCAGGTGGTCCTGGTACAATTTCTTTCAGCTACTTTGCAAAAGGAACTGTATCAAAACATATACAAATGCATGATGATATTTCACGGGATGGCCTAAAGACATGTTTTGCATTAAGTTGCAAGTGTATTTGCTTTACAAGCAAATCATCTTCAAGTTTCATGCTTGATATAAATATAGTAAAATAAAAGCTATAGGAATAGTAGACATAGTGAAATCAGTTTCTTAAATCAAGTGAATTATTTAGATTAATTAAATTCTGTTTGCATCAAATATTACACTTTCATAGAGCTTTGTTCAGACATGTAAATCTATAAGAAAAATACACTCATGCTTACTTCTTATCCATACTTTCATTTTGCTATGAGTATAACTGAAAATTTGAATAAAATTTAATAACTCCACACACTTTCATTGGATTTTTATCATCTTGAAGATGAGAATAAGGACTGTCATCAACCATTATTTTAGAGACATCAAAATGAAAAAAATGAAAATTTTCAGAACTAGGTTATTCTTCATGGCAGAATCTGTGAGATCTATTTGGTTTACTTGAAGTTTCAGCGCAAGCTTCAATGAAATGTAGGTAAATGTTGAGTTGTTTATACTATCACCACACATGCAATGAATTTACAATATTGCTTAGTGTGAAAACACAGTATCTTGTTGCTTTAACTGCATAGCTGCAATGTAATACATACCTTTTAAGGAAACATTACAATGATGAGATTAATTTTTTAATTGCAATCAAACATGTTTAAATATACTGCTATATTTTCTTCCAAATATGAGGAGCAATTGACGTACTGTTATAATATTTCCACTTATGAATAAATCTTGATCTAAGTACAACATGCATCCCTTTTTAAAGCATGTATAGAACTTAGGGTGCTGGGAAAATGAGCAACCAGCCTGCTGCCCTGGTAAGCGGCTGTGAGCCTACCGGAGCCACAAGCTGAGAATCAAACATCCCATCCCACCTCCCCCCACCCCCTTAGCAAGTGAGAGCCAGAGATCTGAACATCTCTTGGGAGATTGACCATATGTAATATAGCAAATAAGGGGGATTTCCTTCTAGCATTTCTTTGAAGACAAATATTTTTTATCACTGTTTTGCTCTGTTCTGAATAATGGTATTGCTTGATTCAATATTCTGTTTTGATAAGTTCTATAATATTCTGTATTTCCTTTGATTTTGCTATACCTGATTAAATGGACAACTATTGTGAAGATAACGAGATATACTATGGTACCTATTACTATTATCCTGGTAACCTGCTGTGAAGTTCTGTACCAATTTCACTACACTATCTCAATTGGTTTTATTTCATCTTGTTTTGTTGTATTTTACTACCTCCAAATTAATAAAAAAAATAAAAAAAATAAAAAAGAAACACATTTAACTTGAAAGGAAATTTATAGGCTGATAATCAAAGGAGGTAAAACAATTGTTCCATACACCAGATCAGAAATAAAGCAAGGGTGACTTGCCCATCAACCACAGAATGGATAAGAATGAAATGGTATTTTTGTACCATGGAAAGCTACCCAACTATAAAGTAGAATAATCTTGAGGCTCTTGTAAGTAAATGGATGCAACTGGAGATCATGTTCATGGGTGAAACAGTTTGAACTCATACAGGTGAACCCTAGCATAAAAAACAGAAGGAGTTAGCGGGATCGAAAAAGCACAATGTACATTATAAAAGTGATAGAAGAGGAAACACCTGGGAGGAGAATGTAGTGACATTGTTAACTTCTTAATGTCTTGGCTTAAACTCTGGTATTGTTTTAACAATTCTGTTAGGCTTGGTTTTGTTCTGTCTTGTTTTATTAGATTTTACTGAGTCTGATGGTATGAGCAGCTATTTTGAATATGGGATGTATTATACTGTTCATGATTGTTTCCTATTATCTTGTTTTGAAGTCCTATAATGTTTTCACTCATTTGTTTAGTCATTTTTATTCTGTTGTGTTTTGTTTGATTTTATTATGTGTGATAGTATGAACAACTGTTTTGAAGAAAACAAGACAGTATAGAAACCATTGTTCATTTCCTATTATCTGGAGTTGAAGTCCTGTAATGTTTTCATTCTTTTGATTGGTTTTATACTATTTTGTTATGTTTGATATTGTTGTGTGTGAAGTTATGGACAACTATTTTGAAGAAAACAAGAGACATTATGTTAGCCACTGTTGATTTCCTATTGTCTTGTTTTGAAGTCCTGTGTTGCTTGCATTGTTCTATTCTGATTTGCTTCAATCTGTTTTGTTTTGTTTTATTCTCTTTAAAATAAAAAAAGATAAAAAATAAAAAATAAAGCATGTATAATCATTCAATTAAATGAAATTGACTATTACTTTCATTGTGATCCCATTTGACATAGCTGAAATTCTATCAGTTGATATGTAAAGACACTGGACAGAATAATGAGAGAGTAGAGTTGATTGCTCTCAAGATATCAACATATAGAAGTGACACTTTATCACCAATAAACACAATACATATTAAAATCAGTATGAACATTTACTTGGATGGACTCAAGAAGGCTTCACAAGCTGTTTGCCATTTAAGCTGCATCTTAAGGCTTTGAAATAAAGTGACTTTATTCACACGTATGAATTCAGTAGCAAGTCCTGCTTCCTCCTTAACCAGCGGCTGTCCTCTCAGTCTCTTGATTGACAGGACTCTTGTTTAAGGTAACAAGTAATCAACTGCTTAGAGTTTTAATTGTAACCACTTCTCAATAGTAAAATAAGATGATCAACTCTTACTTCTTAAAAACATTTCTCTATTAATATTTTAGTTTATTTGGTATACAAATATGCATAATACACAATATTGGATATTTTAATGAAATTTATCAGTTCTCTTTTCCTAAATAGGACTGAGTTTTAGCAACTTTTCCATATTTTCTTCCTTTGATTTGTGTATTAAATATACACAAATTTTATATAATATGTTGATGGGCGGCTTCTTCCTTTTTGCAATTCTTTTTAAAATTTTTAAAATTAATTTTAACGTAGTAAAATACAACAGAACAGGATGGAATAAAGCCAACTGAGACAGTGTAGTGAAATTGGTACAGAACTTCACAGCAGGTTACTGGGATAACAGTAATAGATACCATAATATATCTTATTATCTTCATAATAGTTGTCCTTTCAATCAGGTATAGCAAAAACAGAGGAAATACAGAATATTATAGAACTTATCAAAACAGAATGTTGAATAGAGCAACACCATTATTCAGAACAGAGTGAAACAGTGATAAATATATTTGCCTTCAAAGAGATGGTAGAGGGAAATCTCCCATATTTGCTATATTGCATATGGTCAACATCCCAAGAGATGCTCAGACCTCTTGCTCCCATTTGCTAATGAGGGTGGGGAGGAGGCTGGGATGTTTGATTCTCAGCCCACATGCCAGGAGGCTCACAGCTGCTTACCAGGGAGGTGAGCAGGTTGCTTTGTTTCCCAGTGGCCTAAGTTCCAACATGGTGTGGATCTACGAGATGCTGGCTGGGTCTCTCCACGGGGCACCTGCCCCTTGCTCGAGTCATGGCTGCTTACCTGGGAGGCGAGCCGGTCACTTTCTTTCCCAGTGCCCCAAGTTCCAACATGGCACAGATCTCAAGAGAAGCTGGCTGGTTTTCTCCCTGGGGTGCCTGCTGCTTGCTTGAGCCATGGCTATTTACCAGGGAGGCAAGCAAGTTGATTTCTTTCACAGCACCTCAAGTTCCAACATGGCATGGATCTCGGGAGACACTCACAATTCATTTTTAAAGACTGTATTTTTTAAAAATTTTTTGTCACTTTGAGATAGAGTCTCACTATGCAGTTCATGCTGGTCTTGGGCTCACTTTGTAGTCCAGGCTGGTCTTGAATTTGCAATGATCCTTCTGCCTCAGCCTCCCAGGTGCTGAGATTACAAGAGTGCACCATCACACCAGGTTAAGACTTCATTTTTGTAGAGCAATTTTAAATTTACAGAAAATTTGAGTGGAATATACAGTTTTCCCACATGTACTCCTCTCCTACAGAAATATAACCTCACTCATTGTCAACTTCCTACACTAGAGTCATATGCTGTGATATGTGTGACATATCACAATCCCAAGTCATAGCCTCTAGAATTGCACATTTCAAGGGTTTAGAAAAATGTGTAGTGGCACGTGTCCTCCATTCTAGTATTATTAAAGTATCTGTACTTTGCCCATTTATCCTTTTATCCTTTCTTCCCTGCTAACTCTTGGCTACCACAGATCTTTCAAATATTTTCCTATCTTTTTTGCCTTTCCTGTGGGATGTTTGCATGTGATGTTTTCAGACTGGATTCTTTCACATACCAACATGCACTTACAGTTTCTCCATTTCTTTTCATATCTTTCTAGATCATATCATTTTAGCACTGGGTAATATCTCATTTTCTGTATGCACATAAATTTAATGATATCTTAGTGAATTTCAAGCTTGATTATGAATAGATCTGATGTATATGTCTACGTGCAGTTTTTTTGTATAGACTACAATTTCAGCTCCTGTGAGTAAATAAGAAAGAGTCAGTAGGTGAATCATGTAGTAAGAGTATGTTTAGTTTGGTGGGAAACTGTCCACTTACCTTCCAAAGTGTCAGCCACTTTACAATCCTGCCAGCACTGAAGAAATTTTCTGTGGCTCCACATCTTGGCAGCATTCGATACTACGAGTCTCTTGGATTTGGGTTCTTCTAATTGTTGTAGTAGTATATAATTTTAATTAGCATTTTTGTGATGGTATGTGATGTGAAGCATCTCTCTATATATGTATTTGTCATCAGTTTATCTTATTTGACAGTGTCCATTAATGTCATTGGTCCACATTTCAACCAGCTTGATTTCCTACTGTTGAATTATAAAAGTTATTTCCTAATAAGTAGATTAACAGTTTTTTATCAGATGTGTCTTTGACAAATATTTTTTCTAGTCCATAGCTTATCTTCTCACTATTCACCTATTTTCTTTCACAGATCAGAATCTTTCAATGTTAATAAAGTACAACTTTTCTAGTATTTTTCTTTACTATTTCTTCTTTCAGGAAATACATATAACCTTAGTATTCTCATAAGATATAATTTTGGATATGTAAAAGCTATTGTGATTTATATTCCTTTTCTAGAACAATATTAAAATAATTCTATACTTCTTCAAAGCCAATAAAGATCTTTGCTCTTTTTTAATTTCAAATTTTTATCAGTGCATTTGTTGTACACTATAGTGACATTCATTTCAGAAATGTGTACATGTACTTTCCTTATCTTGATTCTTTTTAGTCTTTTTTCCTATTCCAGTCCATTTCCCTCTTTTCGTCTCTGAATCACCTTTCCCCATTTTCATTATTTTTTTCACTTTATGGTGTGATGTATAATGATTACATTCATTGTGAGTAGTTGTTATATGTATGTGACAGAGCCTAAATCTTTCTATACCTCTGGCCCTTCCCTTCCCTCCACCTCCAGTTACGTAGCACATCTCCATTTGCAAATGATCTATCACCTTGTATTTGTTCTTTGTATTTCTTCTTGTAGAAGGTTAGATAATTTTTGGAGGCATTTGTTCCTATGTCTAACTTTAAATTTATAAGTATAACCATGTTTCATTTATTCATCCTTCTGGCTTTTCTGATTTACATTTTAATCTATCATACATCATATTTAACTAGATATATCATTTATGCCTCAATACAATAGTAATCTCAAATACGACTTCTTTGACTATGTATACTATATTATTTTCACAAACATTCAGTCTCTACCTGTATCGTTCACCTAACCACTTTTTGAAATTATCTCCCTTATTTTCTGTTTTATTAGAATTTTAACTCCATGAGAATAGAGACTGGGTCTGTCTTATTCATTACTATATATCTAGAATAGTGTCTAGGTTACTGTGTTTCATTAATTTTCTGAATAAATGAATGGTGACTATTGGAATTAGGAGATAATTTTGCATAGTTTTCTAAAATTGCTGCATGTACAAGAGAGGCACTGGTTGACATTTTTTTCTGAGTATCATTCTAAGGCTATTTCCATGTGAACAGCCTTCAGAGACAGATAGTGTTCCTTCTGGAACAAAGGAAAGACAGAGACACTGCCTAGTATGACACAGGTAACTTTTATATCTGCAGAACAGGGTAGGCATGTGTACTGCCCATTATAAAAGGTTTGCTTTCCACATGCTTCTAGTTCCTTTCTTGAAATGCAGTCACTGTGTGTGCTGACAACTCTCTGGGTCCATGTGGTTTTTCCCTTGAGGTTTATGGACAAATGAAACTGGCACAAGATGATGTTAAAACTGCAAGTAGTGCTTTACATAAAATAGTCTCTAGTCCTGGATCCAGGAATTTCAAGACTTCTCCAAATGTGTATGAGAGTATGACCAGTTACCTTGTTATTTTGCTAGAAAATGCAGTCATAAGTCTAGGTATTTCTTAATGTTACATTCTATGCATGTGCCCTATGAGTTATGATCATTCTTGATTATATTATAGCTTTGTGGATTTGTGTCTTGTTCAAAGTAATTTATGGTTTGGAGTCTAAGCCTATTTTCCCCATTTAATATCATTTAATTCAGAGGTGAAAACACCCAGCAAAGATGAGAAGATACATTTCCAATCTGTGAAAAGATACATTTTAAAATATTCTTTTTATATGCTTTTACTATCATATGATACACCATAATTATAATTTTCTACATATAATAATTAATAATGAAGATGTCTGACATTATTTCCATTAAAACCATATAGTATTTTCTTCTACTGAAAACAATAATCTTTCTAATTTCCTATGATGAAACAGTGATAAATCAGAATCATTTTCATTGCACTTGTCAGTAGAGTATTTCTATTTTTGTTATGTTATAAAATCTATTTACATTTTTTTACAATTTCTATGAATATTATGACTTATTTCTAATGTCTGAAAAATATTTCTTTCCCAAAGTCTATTTTCTACTTAAATACCAGTTGTACTTTTAAATCCAAAAGTAATTCAGCTAAAGTCTATTAGAGTACTTATACTGCTTATTATACTAGCTTTGTAGTTACCCAAATTTCCTTAAATTATAGCCTCAAAATTTAACCAAGGTCCTTCACTAGCCACCCACAGCTGAAATCATCCCTAATAATTTTCTCTGACTTGATACATAAACAGAAATATATTGACTTTATACTCCATCTGATATGGCTAATAAATTTGGGTTACTCAGCTATAAAATTGTTTTGTGGACATAAAACTCATTTAACTCATCCATTATGTGGTTCTAGTCACTATAGCTTGGCTTCTGGTATATAAATAACTTGCATTTTAAGTTGCTGAGCTGTTGTTTTATAAATTTTATCAACTAAAAGATTATTATAGTTATATGCAATTGTAAAATAGGACAACTAGTATCTTATGTAGTTTATAGTATTTTCACTTTAGGTTTTAAATATTGTCATAAAAAGATTTCTTAAAACATATTTACTGTGCCTTAAATTAGTATATGATGTATTGTAATACATTACCTTCCAAAACACTGATGCTTTTTAAACAAGTGTCATTATTCAAAGGAGTTAAAGAATAATACAAAACTAGCTTAAAAGAAATGCATACTCTTAGTAAGTATCACTATGCATTCTAATATGTTGTGATTTAAATATATGTAAATATAATTAAATTTTATTGAATTCCACTGAAGTGTTAATGCCTTCCAAAACATAGTTCAAAACAGGTAATGGTTAATTTTCAGGAAAGAGAATAGTTTGCCTTTTTAAAAATATTTCCACAGGGTAATATAAAAAACATTTTGAAAATATACAAACATTTTTAACTGAAATTTTCATAATATTCTCCATGTTGCTTTTGGCCAAAACGTAGTATAATTTTGACTAAATGAAACTTTTTCTTTGTTGTTTTTCTTGTCCTCAAAACCTTAATATTTTGCCAATTTTTCCCTTTTTTCCAACACTACTAAAATATGAAATTCTTTACAGATTCTCAAAGCTACTGAAATTACATCATTGGAATGAGCAATCTTGCAATGCAAATGCAAACATTCAAGCACATGTAATGGGTTTTTACCTTAGTGCTTATAAACTGTCACTATTCTTGTGTTTATCTATCCAGAAAGAACAATCAAGTAGTTTTTTGAATTTCATGATTAGTTCATTGTAATATGATAAAGAACATATTATTTCTTTAATTCTTATGTACTCATGCTCTTCTCAGGAGTGAAATACCTGGGGCTTAAAAAGGAAGGAAAAGGTAAACCATTATAATTTCATAATTGAGCCAGAAACTGACAATTGTTATAGCTATTGCAATGATGAGCTAAAATATAGTTTAATTTATTATATGCAGACCTGAATATTTTCTTATAATTCACATAAAGCCTGTGTAGCTGTGGTCTACTCTTTGCAAGTAACTTGCCTATTTTCTTCAGATATTTTTAATTATATTAAATATAGCATATAATAAAAACATACTGTGAAAGGAAAAAACACTTAAAGTTACTGAAAAGGCAAAATTTGTAGCATATAAAAATACTATTTTAGATAGAATGACTATTGGTTAGTATTTTTTGCATGGTGTGGTGACAATAGTTACGATTCTGTGTGGCTCAATTCAAAGATGATAAAATAGTACACATTAAATGTTCTAATCAGTGAAATAAGTAAATATTATTGAGTTTTTCCCACACTGTGTAGTGTTATGGCTTTTGTCTAGTTATCTCACTAAAGCCTCATGCGGTCACAGGTGGAGTCTTTCCAGAAGGGACTGGATCTTGAATGTGTGACAGTGGGATCAGTTCATGGTGTAACGCTGGGAACAACAGCACTGGGATTAAGGGTGTGAGTGCTGCCCACTCTAAGTAGACTGGATAAATTATAAGGGACAGAAAGAGCCCTGGTCTTCTATTGCTGCTTTGTTGCCTTCCGCCCACTGCAAAATGTTTCTCCTCTGCAATGCCTGTATGACTTGCCACCCTGCCTTGGAGCCAGCAATTAGGAATCCAAACCTCTGCAAACTTGGAACTAAATAAACTCCTATTTAGCTTTGGGTGTTGGGTATTTTGTCTCAGCAACAAGAGAAAAGTAGTTAGGACATGTAACATTAGCAAATCATGGCATCATACACCGTGAATAATGCAGTTGTTATTTTTCATTTAAAATTTTAAAACCTCAAAACTGCAACTTGCATAAGCACAATTAAAAAAAAAAAACTTATGGTTAGGGAAACTCCTGGGTAAATTCTATGTTAGCTGTTCTTATATGTTTCTTGTCCCTTTACCACTGCCCTATGGATTACTGTTAATGCTCTTCTAAGTTTCGGGTTTTAAAGACTGAAACTCGATCTGGCAGTGTAGTTTAGGATGACCTTGGATTAATGATCAAAGGCCTCAACCTCCCAAGTTCTAGGAAGGTTCAATGGTTTTAATATTTATTTTTAATAATATTTATTTTAAATGGAAAGCATGGTATTTTATATGTTTATCTGAGCTCAGATCACAGAGATGAACCAAACACATTAAACTCACCTTCTGAGCTAAGTTTTCTACATAGATCTCAAATAATTAACACATTAATATTCAAATTTAATATACTTCAAAACTTTTACTCTCGGATTTGAACTATTTATAAATTTACAAATGCAATGCTCTAGTTTTTTCTGTTAGATATTTGGTGCAGTCATAGTTATTATAAGTTACTGTTTGGAGATAATGAACAAGTTTTACCTTTCTGTAGGCATAAATGAAATTTCCTTCTGAATATTTGCTGTTAAACGTATCATCATTTTCAAACGGTAGAAGTAAAATACCTAAGGAAAATATAACCTAAATTATAAACTTTAGGATCTGTTTTTGATGTATTTGATGTGAGAGAACGTATCTGAAATAAAGAGAAATATCACCAAGATGTGGGTGTACATCAGTGGTTTGCTGACTCCTTTACCTAAATATATGCGGCAAAGCTCAGCACATCTCCACTGCAAATGCCAAATTAATTATTAACAACAAAGACCCTGAACTAGTACAAGTGGTCACTAAATTTAAAGTTGGAAGCTATTTCAGGTATATATTTAGATGTGTTTCATTTGTTTTTCAAGTGTGCTTTAATGCTGTAAAAATCAAAAACAGTTTTAGCGAAGATAGAAGCATTAGCATAATAGGAGTTTCTGGCTTATCAGTCAATATATTGTTCATAAATTATTTTCACTTTGTTTAATGTCATTATTTCATAGATGCAAAGTCTAAATTGGCAAATTTTATTTTCATGAATTTTTTTCTGTTGTTCTATCAGGATTTATACATCTCACTCACATCATCCAATAAAAAATAGAGTTTCTATATTTTTAGCTAGTGTTATCAAAATAAATTTAGGACAATTCCTAGGAAATTAAAATGTTTCTAACTTTTGCCTCTAGCTGCCTTGTTAATGTATATTATAATATAAAGGAATAAGTTTACATTAAATAAATCTTCTGGTTGTAACCTCAGAGATTAAAACACACTTCCTTGAAACTGTCTCAAAACAAAAACAAAAACAGCAGCAACAACAACAAAAGAACCATATTTCTCAAGGTCAAGATATACCGTACCTCTTTTTAGGTCTTTTCTTTTTTCAATATTTACATTGTAAAGCATATTTTTTGTTGATGATTGAAATACTCAACATGTGAAAGAACAAACTGATTGCTTTATTTCATGTTTCTGCCCTCCTTTCATGCATGTTCCATGTCTTTTTCTTCTTCCCTCATTTATTTTTATTTTTTTAATTTTATTTTAAAGAGAATAAAACAAAAGAAGGCAGAACAAAGCAGATCAGAACAGAACAACATACGCAACACAACACTTTACAGCAAGACAACCAGACATTAACAGTAGCTGTCAAAATATCTCTTTCTCTGCTATAGTTGAGCATAGTTTCAGATACAATAATATCAAATATAACACAATAATATAAAACTGTTCAAGAGACTGAAAGAATTACAGGACATTCTGAACCAAATAACTATGATCAAAGGCTACTATAATATCTCATTTTCAATAAAAATATTTGTTTATACTATCACATATATTAAAATCCCAATAAGATACAACATGATAGAACCAATGGTAATAGCAGAGTAGAAGCATGGTAGGACTTCTAAGGAAGACGATATTAAATCAGCAATGGCTGCCATAATGTTTTGTTTTTTTCAAAACCGCTGTTCATACCATCATGCATAATAAAGTCAAACAAAACAGATTAAAACCATTCCAACTGATGAATGAAAACATTGAAAGGCTTCAAAGCAATGAAATGGGGAATCATGATTACTATAAAATCTTATATACTCTTATCAACTCTCATACTAGGGAGATTATATGGTATTTACACATGTGTGTTTGGTTTATTTCACTTATGAGTATGGTCTCAAGTCATGTCCATTTCTTTATAAATATCTCAATGTGATCATTCTTTATAGCTGAGTAGTACTCCATTGTATAAAAATGCCACAACTTTTTAATCCATTCCTCGGTTGATGGGCACTTAGATTATTTCCAAGATCTGGCTATTACAAATTGTGCTGCTATAAACATGGGTGCACATATATCACTGTGGTATGTTTTCCTTTCTTCTGGGAATATGCCTAGAAGTGGAATAGCTGGGTCAAATGGGACTTCCAAACCCAGCTATTTGAGGAATCTCCAAACTGACCTCCACAGTGGCTGCACCAGTCTACTCTCCACCAACAGTGCAGAAGAGTTCCTTTTTCCCCACAGCCCCTCCAGCACTTGTTGTTGGTAGTTTTTTCTATCCTGGCCATTCTTTCTGGGGTGAGATGGAATCTCAGTGTGGTTTTAATTTGCATTTATGTAATGACTAATGATGATGAACATTTTTTCATATGTTTATTTGCCATTTGTATTTGTTCATCTGAGAACTGTGTATTCATTTCAGATGACCATTTTTGTATTGGGTCTTTGAATTTTGAGGGTCTGAGTTTTTTTAATTCTTTATAAGTTCTAGACAGAAGTCCTTTGTCTGAGGGACAATCCATTTAGATTTTTTTCCAATTTGTGGGTTTTCTTTTTGCTCTGCTGGAAATCTCTTTTGACATGCAGAAACTCTTTAATAAGATATGGTCCCAGTTATTGATTTCTTCCCTCATTTAATCTTTCCCTCTTTGCTCTCCACTTCTCTCTTTTCTTCCTATTTTGTTCTCTTTTCTTCTCAATCCAATTGTATGTCATTTGGATATTTGAGCATCTATCCTGAATCAAGGGAAATAGTTTCTGAGAGGAAAGATAATCTGAATATTCTGTATATGGTTTTTCAAAATATTAATTTTTTGCTGTACATCATAATTTGGGAATTTAAAAACATAAACTTTGAAAAATGCCTTAGATGATTTTTCTATTATCTCTTTTATGTTTCACATTTCTAAGTGGGTACCAAACTTTTAGAGGTTGAAAATTATGCTCTGGCTATGTAATGAACATAATTACACACAACCATAGTAAACGTGACAGATTTCAATGTGACAGATTATATAATTATAATAAATGCTTTTCAAAAGAAGATTTGAAATGTACATGCAAAGACATAAAAAAATCTCTTTCTAATCAAATATATAAATTGGATATTCACTTTTTTAATAAATAAAAATTCACCTTTTTCTCTCTGCTGATGTTTAGTGTCCAGAAACAAAACTGAATCAGCATGCCCCAGATCTTGCCTTGTATCTACAGTGGTAAAACTGGGCAAATTACAGGCTTTGTATTGTCATACCCTGAAAATAATGTGTTTCAACCTTCTTTTGAATTTCATAATACCACAGTGCTTATATTTTTCAAACTAAATGGATAAATTACAAGCTGGGAAATGGTGGATCAATAATCAGCAAAGCAAAAAACCTCTCTGAGAGAAACAGCTCAGATGCTGGAATATAGCATCCTAGAGAAGACCAGCTGGGAGGAAATGGATCCTCTCAACCCAGGAAGAAACTACAGTGAAAAAAAAAAGAAAAGAAAAGAAAAATGTGTACAGAAGGCTGTATGCAGATACGCTCTCACTGGAGCTTGTCCCATTGTCTGTGAAATGACACAGGAATCCGAAGATTCACGGTCACGGTTAAGTTGGGGGTTGTAAGCCCAAAAGCCTCGATAGGAGGACATGGTTGCAGATGAGAGTGGCAGATAGGAGAACTGTACCAGCTTGCTGTGAGTGTAGGGGACTCAGTCCTCCTGAGGGAGTGAGCAATTGGCTGGGTGGCATTTTGGAATAGGGCAGGATAAGCCTGGAACCAGCCTGAAGCTGGTTTCATTTAGCCACTCTTAGCACAGAGCAGATTGATAAGAATTGCTTGGACTGACTCCCACCCTTGTGTGCAATCCAATAGCCAAAACTGAGATTTCCCTGAAGCTATCTCTAACTGGCCCCAATCGCTTGGGACACTAATGTGGTGAAGACGCCCAGTGGTTGACTTGCCCCTGCTTGTATTCCAGTGGTCACCAACAGACTGGAGAGGGCAGCAATGCCTAGCCAGCATGCTTCAGAGTAATTTTAACTAATACAGGAAGTGCTGAGGACCCCAATATCCACTTGTCTGGAAAAAACCAGAAACATGACAAGAGGAAGAAACAAAAGGAAGTCTCCAGCCTCCAACCCAAGTAGTACTGGCCCAGGAGAGGTAAACAGAGAAGAGATCAGGGGTTGCACACCTGAAGTTTCTGAAGAAACAGCATCTGATATAAAGAAATATCTTCATGAAATTATATAAGAACCTAAAATAGAAATACCAATACAAGTAAAGGAAGATATAAGAAAAACAATAAAAGAAATGCTAAGCACCTCTCAAGAAGACACAGATAGAAGAATGGAGGAGCATAGAAAAAGGAAAGGAAACCTTTGATGAAGAATATAAAAAAAAAGATCTAGAATATGTAAAACAGATTCAAAGAGACTACCAGGAAATTAAAAACTCTATTGAAAGCTGGCAAAACAGCTTGAAAGAAACTAAAGTTAGACTTTCAAACACTTAAGACAGGTTTGCAGCATTTGATTGTGACAGGAAAGATCTCTTAAAAATAAAAAGGAACCAGGAAGTAACAATACAAAAGCTAGAAGATGACAAGAGGTTCTATAACTAAGTATAAAAAAATATGAGTGAAGAAGCAGGGGTAAACACAAATGAAATACAAAGGCTATTTACAGAAATAATTAAAGAAAACTTCCCAAGCATAGGAAAAGGAAATGATATTCAGTTATATGAAGTATACAGAACTCCAGCCAGCTATAACCAAAATAGGTCTACTCTCAGGCATATAAAAATCAAGATCCCAGAAATTCAACATAGTAACAGAATATTAAAAGTTGTCAGAGAAAAGAAACAGATAACTTATAAAGGAAAACCATCAGAATCACAACAGACTTCTTGACACAAACCATCAAATCAAGAAGAGTTTGGAGTGAAGTATTTCAAGCCCTGAAAGAAAATAACTACCAACCCAGATTGATGTACCCTGAAAAACTATCTCTCAAAATCAATGGAGAAACAAGATGATTCCATGACAAAGAAGAACTTGGGGAGTTCATGACCACCAATTCAACCTTGTAAATACTGAAGGACATTCTAGAGAGACAGAAAAAGATCATGGCTTCAGGAACAGCAGCAGAGGGGGCTCACTGAATGGGGCAGACTTTGGAATGAAGGGGAAAAGTAGAAAAACAATGACAGAAAATTAGCATGGCAGAGATGAGGCAGAGAAAGTTGGCCATAATCATTAATATGGATGGTGTCATGGTTTATGTTGGTGTCCCCTAGGCCTCATGTGTTTGCATTGTGCATTTGTGATTGTTTCATTGTCTAGCCCTTGGATTGATGGTGTCAGTGCCACACTGCCTAGGGGTGGAGCCAGCATATAATGTAATGGCAGGAAGAAGGCATGTCTCTCTTGCTGGTTTCCGCCTTGCTGTTTGCAGCCACCATAAACTGTGGCCCTGCCATGCCACCCTTCTTGGAGCCAACTGAGTATGGACTAAAACCTCCAAAGACTGTAAGAAATAAACCTTTCCTTTCCCAACTTTGGGCATCAGGTATTTTCTCTCAGCAATGAGTAAAAGGTAACTAAGACAGATGGCCTCGATACACTAATAAAAATAAACACAGGCAGAGTGGATCAGTAGATAGGGTCCATCAAGATGCTCTATATAAGAAATATAATTAACTTGAAAGAGGCTTTATGGACTGAAAGTCAAAGATGAGAAAATAATGCTATAGTTGACAGGGAACCAGAAAAAAAGTGGAGGTAGCTCACCCATCAGCTGCAGACCGGTTGGAAGGACATAACATTTTTATGCAATGGAGAACTACTCAGCTATAAGAAAGGAAAACCTTGAGGCTCTTGTAGGTAAATGGATACAACTTGAGCCCAAGCTCAGAGATAAAAAGGTTCAGAACCACTTAGGTAAATAGCAGGCTGCCTCCCTAATCTAAAAATTAAAGGACTTAGTGGGATACAAAATGTACAACACTCTGTGAAAGTGAAGAGGAAGGAATTATCTAAACAGGGAAGGAGAGGACATTGTTAATCTTGTATCATGACTTTGAAACTCATATTGTTTTCATCACTCTGTTTAGTTTGGTTATATTCTCTTCCAATTTGTCTACTTGTACTAGATTTGATGGCATGGACAGCTACTCCAAAGACAGCAAGATATACTACGGTAACCATTTTAAATTTCCTATTAACTTAATCTGAAGCCCTGTGTTACTTTCACTGTCTTGTTTTGATTGATTTTATTTGAATCTGTTTTGTTTGTTCACTGTCTTGTCTGATTTTATTCAAATCTGTTATGTTTGATAGTATCAAGTCTGAGAATATTGGCGACTACTCTGCAGACAATAAGATTCACTATGTTACCCAAACTCGTTTGACATTTGAAGTCCTATAATGTCTCTAGTGCTTTGTTTTTGTTGATATTGTTCCATACTGCTATGTTCATTTTTATTGTGTCTGACGATTTGAGCAATTCTGTTGAAGATAACAAGAGACCTCATCATAACCATTGTAGATCACCTTGCATTTTGGTTTTAAGTCATGTACTATGTCTATGCTTTTGTTTTGACTGACTCCATTGTGTTTTTTATCATTTGCTTTTATTCTCTACAAGAAAATAAGGGGTGGGATGGAGGCAGATGTAGTTTATTGGTGAGTACTCTTGTGCTTAGTCCTTGGTGATGAAATGGTAAAATCAGACATCAAACACACTAATCAAACATTTCTTTCAATGTTAAGTCTTAACCAAAGAGATGCTGTGAAAGTGGGAACCATTTTCTCCTCTTCTTTTGTCCTTGTGTGCTTTTACACTTCCTTAAATACCTAGCTTTGCGAGAACATCCTGGAACACTTCACCCTCAATGATACCTTCCTTCTCCAACTCTAACTGCATTCACTCATTCAGTAAGGATTACTTGATAGCATATTAAAGATACATGTGTAAAAGTATATGTTATCAAATGTGAATTCCTTCTCCAATGTGATTGGTTCGTGGCTACGTCTAGTTAGCACTTACACTGTGTTGGCATGTTTAAAAGCACATTAGGTGAATTATGTCATTTGTATTTTACCTTTATTCACTGGGAAAACCATTCATATTTTCCCTATGAGTAAACTGAAATGTAGTAATAGCCAATAAATAAATAAATAAATAAATATGAAGACCAGCTTATTATTATCTCATGAAATTGGTACATGGGAGTTAACATTCCAAAATTAGATTACCTCTACATCAACTAAAAAACTTATATTGTGTTAGTTAAAATCTGAGGACTTCTCTTGGGTATGGTAACTTCCTGCCTTTTCTTGAAAGAGCCGACATTGTCTTTATCAGTTTACTGGGCATTAATCCGGGGCTAAGCATTAACAAAGGGTGAAGGAAGGAGCTAGCAGTCAGAGCATCTAGAAGTTAAACATTCAGGGAAGGCATCTACTAAGTGCTCATGAAAACTATAAAGGTGTGAGGACAAAAATATAGCTTTAAGGTGATAATTTTCATTTGTTTGTTTGCTTGACTTCCCTATGTAGTCCCGGCTGCCCTTGAACTTGCTGCAGTCCTCTTGCCTCAGGCTCCCAAGTGCCCAGGTGACAGATGAGCACCATCATGCCTGGCAATTAACATAATAGTATTTCCAAGCTGGAAGACAATGTATCAAAAACAATTTTCCACTGTCAAGTAAAGTCAGAAATTTCACATCAAATTATATAACAATAATGTAGAAAATTGAGTCTAGTGGTCTCTAAGTCCCTGTTGGAGACAATTATTAATATTGATGTTATCATGAGGCAGATTACAACAAGGCATAGCTCTCTGGAAGTTACATGTGCAGGCCTTTAGAGGACAGCTTTGAGTGTGATCTTGAAGTTCAGCTGATGTACATGTTTCTACATGAACAGAAGTATCTGCAAGTTGAAGGTCATGTGTCCCAATGTCATACAAGTTCCTCTTTTTCTCCCCTTACTTTATGCCATACATATAAGAAAATGCATGCATATGACAAAATTCCCCAACTATTTCTAAGTTTTTCTTCAAAGAATTGGTCACTCACTATATTGTTATGATAACTAATTTTCTAACCTATTAAAGGGGGATATGATTCTTCATTTTGGGGTAAATGTTCAGCCATTCCTGTAACACTATACATGTTTCTATATATTATAATGGTCATTAAAATAATGATTATGAGCTCCGATTAATATTTTTGGATAATTTATAGGTGATTGTCTAGAGTTGAGTTTTGTATGCATTGAAGGAAATGTCATGTTTAGAGTTAAATGGTGCCTCTGTGTTTATACTCTACATTTCAGATCATATGGAAATCATTGTCTCTAATCCAAGAGAAAAAAAAATTATGGATTACACAGTGACAAGCCTGTTAATTACAATGAAGAGATGTAAAGAGAAATATAGAAACCTTGGGAACATATCAAACAAAAGAATGAACTGTGTTTTAGTCTAACAGAAAAAATTAATTACCTTCAAATAGTTTTTGATCTATTTCATAGAAGAAAAATGAGAATAATTTTGTAGAACTTCTGATGATAGAGATTAGGCCACTGAGAAAATTCTTAGTACATACTAAAGAATTATTGTATATAAGGACTTTCTGTTAAAACTGTCAAAATTTAAACAAATTTCTTTTTTTTTAAATTGGTAACAGGGATCGAACTCACAACCACCCACTTGCAAGGCAAGTGCTTATTCTGCTGAGCTAAATCCCCAGCTCTAAACAAATTTCTTAATGAGCTAATATGATTGTGGTGGCAAACATATCTAGATCGTAGCTGTTCCATAAATTACGTGTAAATATGTGCAGTGGGACATTTTACATTTTCCTATTTTCTTAAATTCTTAATTTATGATCATTCTATTGACTAATTCATTTATTTTCATTCCCTAAACATCTGATTTTGTTTCCTAAGTGAGAGTTTGTCTCTTCTATCAATCTCAGCCAATATGATTTTTGGTATTAGAAAAATATTCCATTCTCCAAAACTAAGTACAGTCACCTTACTATAAATGCCAGTTAGTTGCCATCTCTGGTAGAAAAATCTGATTCGTAGATAAACACATTTAAATATTGGAAGCATTACTCTGACATAGACACTGTGTCTATTGTAGACAAAAACTATTTGACTGATATGAAGTCATTACAAATCATGCAAAACTTCATTTTGTTACTGTCATTTATTTGTTGAATTTGGAATGATTTTAAAATCTAACATAAGCCTGTGTCTGTCTTTTATATTCTATAATAAATGATATAAAATTTATAAAGCACTGTGTGCTAAATATAAATACAGTATGTCAGAAATTATATGCAGTTTTCTTATAGTTTGTCATAATTAAGTTGGAAACATTGACATTGATGGAGTATGTGTTTTAGCATTGTATTATAGCATATTAATAAATGTTGGATACTAACATCACACACAGGAAAACACTCAATCATTAATTTAATTCTTAAACTCATATTTTAAATGAAAATGTAAGTGTTCCAAAACTCATCAACCTAAATAACTGTCCAATTCTAGAATGAGAAATTTTTCATAATAAACACAAAATTGTGCACATAACAGATAGCAAGTTATAAAAATATACAATTAAATAAATAAAATGAATCGAAAGTCATATTTGTCATTGACTCAGGGGTTTGATCTATTTGGTATCAACTAATAATAAGTAGTTAGAGACGGTAAAGTAGAGGTAGCAATGTAGACAGGCTAATCAAAGTGTACTAGGTTACAATTAGACGAAAATAGGGTGTACACTACTGTTCAGTGGGACAGCTATGATAACAATAATGTATTATATAGTTTCGCAAGCTAGAACAAAGGATTTTGAAATTTTTAAATAAAGTAATGATATTGGAGAAAGTAAATTGTTTAACCTGGTTTAAAAACTAAATATATATTAAATGCTAAATATATATTGAAAAACCAAGTTACCTTGTGGATATATATTTACAGTTTTATATTTTATATCAATTAAATATAATATGATTTAAAATAAACAAGACTTTTATTTTTAAAGTCATTGTTCCTATAACTGCTATTTTGTTTTCAAGATTTTTGTAAAAATAGAAAACCAAGAATAAATAATAAAATACATTATTAAAATGATAAATTATGATAGTAATATCCTGGAAAAGGGAATTAAGACATGAAGAAGCTTAGCCTATAAAATAACTTTAAGAATGTCGTAGTTCATTGCTTGTGATTTTTTTTCCTCTTCTTCATTTCAGGGACTCTCATTTCCTGGCCAAGGGCTGAGTGACAGGCAGGTCAGGAAGGAATTTAGTAAACAGGAGAGGGTCTCAGCCACTGGAGCTCAGCCCATACTGAAGCTCAAGTGAATATTTTTTAAACAAACACACCCACAAGTGTCTAAATATATTCAGAGATAGTTTCATGAATATTTTTATTACAACTTCAGGCTTACTTTTCTGTTAACAAATATAACCAAGCACAAAATGAGTTGATTGAGGCAATTGGATTAGTCCCAGTAATTTTGGACAAAAGCCCTCCAGACTGAATTCACCCACTTACAAACATCAGCACATTGTGGAGGACTGGAGTCACTCTCCCCCAGACCCAAATATGATTGTGCTGATTTGCAAGCAGTGCAGGATATACAGCGATGACATCCCTAAATTGGCTTTCAGTTTGAACAGAGTCTGCACGAGGCTGTGTATGTGTGGCATGTTTGGCTAATATCGCTCCTTGCCAGTGGCCAGAGCAGTGGACTCATTATCTCACATGAGATAATGTCTTCACTGAGGTCTGTGTGACTTCAGAGAAAATTCCTTCCCAGACATGAAAATGAAACAACTTACTTGTTGGCTATAACCCGAATCTGGCTGTTTTGTTCTTTTTGTAAGAATGCTTTGTTCCCTCTGTTGCAAGCCTTGACTGTCTAGCCACTTATCTAGCACATGTAGACATATTTCTCTCTCAGTTTTCTTGGCTATAACTGTTGTCAATAAATACTGAGGTTCTGACTGGTATGTGGCTTTTTGTTTCATGTGAACGACTGGCCAGCCCAGATCCCCGTTGCATCGCTATTTGTCTTTCGTGCTCTCTCTCTCCCATGTGCCATAACATCTTGTAGGAAGTTGGAGAACCACTTCAGAGGTTCCTGATAGCATATGACTGAGAAGATGCTTAATTCCACAGGGCAAAGCACAGTTCTAAACGCTGAGGTCCTGAAATGGGTCCTGCAAAGCAATAGTAAATGAAGAGACAGAGAATAAGTCATTTTCTCTAAAGATATCTGGTAATAGATATTAGTTAATGTCAGTCTCAAGATACAATTCCAGGACCGCCTACTGGCAGAAAATTATTCATAGAAAAACAGAGCCTCGAGGGGTGAAAGAGATGAAGTGGGGAATGGTTGAAAGGAAATTTGATCATGAATATTAGAAACAACCCTTTCTGGAATGGTGAAATCATGAGGATGTAGATTTCTCGAATGTATGGAAGGAAGATGAAATGATAATAATTATCAAATAAAAAATGAATAGTTTGTTTTCTATATAAAAAAAGGAGAGCTTTACAATAAATGAAGCATAAAATGCAGCAATGCATATCTGCTTACAGTTAAGACTGTGGTCGTGGTGCCTCCCAACAGTGCTAAAACGGCAATGACAGGGACAGCAGGGAAAGGGTCTTCTCCACACAGCACAAAGTCAGAGGACTCAAACAGAAAGACGCCTTGTCTCCAGAGACCGTGAGCCTCTGAGCAAACACGGGAATCAAGAATTTAGTTGCACAGTGTGAAAAGGAAGAGTTTCCCAGACTCAGATAATAGAAACTGAATTAAAGTTGTTTGGTGTTAATTATAACTATTAATATAACTTTGTTGCAAAAGTTCCTATTCCTTATTTTAGCTATTCCCAAGAGTGCAGGGTAAAAGATCTATGTTGATGAAACTAATTACCTGGTAGAAATTATTTCAAAAATTGTACTGAAAATGGTGCTTCATTAATATGAATCAATAATGCAATTTGACTGCTAAAAAGGCTAAATGCAATCTCAGCTTCATTAATTGAACCAGAACATCACATCACAGGAAATAGTAGTGCTACTGTATGAGAATTTATTTAAAATTAGCTTTAAATATATGTATTTCAAGGATTTATACTTTGGATGAAAAAAGAAAAAAAAAACTATGCCAGGTTGTATCAGAAAAAAAAGAATTGAAAAATCATGTAATAAATAAAGCAATTTTTCCTGGTGATCATCTGTCTGGAGATACTTTGCCTGGCTTTTTCTGGACTGCTTTTCTCCAGATCTTTTCATTATGGATCCTTCCTATTATTTAGTTCTCAGCTCAGATATTACCTCCTGTAGATGAATGCTGTGATCGTTTCTTGTACAGAATGTTTCTACCTCCCAGGGCAACATCTTCCCTTCACAGCTTATTTATCTTCACAAGAATGCATGTTTTTTTATTCATACATTTACATATTCTAAATTCAGACACACTGCTTTTCAGTGAAAGCACACATTATTATCGTATTTAAAGCCAAGCACTATACCTGGCACGTAATAAGCCATTAATGCATAAAAACGGAAGAGTATCGCTTGGAATGGACTAGTATAAAGACAATGGAATAATTCAATTGAAATAATCCATTATTTCAGAATGTAGAGAGAGAAAAAAGAGTTTGATTTTGAAAGAGGACATATTTCACATTAGTTCAAGAAACAGTTTCTATGCAATGTAAATATTCTGTGAACAGAATTATCTTATATGGAAGGACATATGCAAACACTCAAGTAGAAAATGTTTACATACTTGTTCATTAAACTGGTAATCTCTGCTGCTCTTCATAAGCTTTCCCAATTCCTGGACATTATTCTAATATAATCCATGTTATTATAAATTTTATTTCAAGGAGAAATAATATGTTTATAAATATGCTTCCCGTTCATTCCACATAAGCTCTTTTCAGAGTAGGCTAGTCTCAATTATATTAAGAATATATTAGTAGTTTTCCATGTAACAGAGGAATAAGCATTAAAACCAACTCAAACAATTTAAACCAGTTATATTATTAGCAAAACTCATGATATATATAGCTTTTCTTCATGGTTCTATACTAAGCTTTTTACTTTTAAGAAGCGTGAGCTTATTTTGTTTGTTTCTTTTTTTGTTTTCTATTTTGTGTTTTGGGGGTTCTGGGAATTGAACTCATGACTTTGTGCTTGCCAAGCAGGCACTTAGGCCACTGAGCTGTATCCCTGGCCCCAGGCTTTTTACTTTTAAAATTTGAAATAATGTGATTGTGTTATGCATGAGTTCATCTTATTTTCAGTTCCTTTTAGATTTTTGTTACCACTACCACGTGATAGAGTGTCATAATACTTGCTTTAGTAAATATACACTATTACTAGGATATTTCTCTAGTTGTTTCAAATATTCTTATTTGGATGTCATAAAGTACATTTATTATTCTAGAATATTTCTGCTCAAAATAATAAAGAACTATTTTAGTTATTTTAAGCAAAAAAAGCAGAATATATTGGTTCACATACATAAAAGTCCCTGAAATATATCTGGTTTTACATCAGTTTCATTTGGGACTCACTCATTTTCTTTGTGTCATCAAATTTGGCATTCTCTCCACTGGCTTCAATCTAATGCAAAATTTCTTCTCTGAAATTATGCAGTTATGATCTCCCTGCTTAATTACCCAAGTAGAAGTGAATTCATCTTTTTCAAAAGTTCTAGCCACTGTTGGTCACTGACTTAACTTGGTCCATATTCTGTTGGATGCCTTCTCATGGAAAGACTTGAGTGTGGGATTCTCCTTGTTCCTGTCCAAATTGATACTATGAATTGACATGGTGGCAAGTATATGGCACTTCAGAAGGAAGAAATTAATTTAGATTGTTCCTAGAAGAAAGAGAAATGGCGTCCAGTAAGTAAGAACAGTCATTGACTCTAGGACCTCATCTTCCTGTGTTTGTGACTCGGTGAATAATTCAGAGGATTCCTTACTCCTGGTTTCAGTCATTAATTACAAAATTTCCGTTCTCTTTTTCATCTTAATTCTTCATTTTAAATTAGTTCCTTATCTCACCATTTCCTACCTAATCGTTTTTCTCTAATATATTGGTTCATTTTTATGGCCCATTTGTGGTTCCACCACACTTTTGTAGATGCATCATGATCATGGCAGATACCTAGAAGTGGAGGAGTTTCCTGGTGAGTTTCTGGTATCTTTTAAAGAAAATATTTCATTGGATCTGAATGGCTGGGCCAAAGTTTAATTTCATCATCTTGAAGTGCAATATAAAGTATGCCTCATTATTTATATAATTATCCAGAGCTCAGTACTCACTTATTTCTGTGTTTATTTTAATTCATTTTGTATTAAAATAGCTCCAGTTTCAAATATTTTGGTCTCTGTTCTGGGGATACATAGATAATCTCATATTTTATCTGTTTATAGCTATACAATAATAATGGCTTGTCTCTGTGATATTACATTAAAATTATTTAGGTTACTAAGGACAATATTTACCTTAAAGTCAGATAAGTAGGGATCTTTATTATGAAAACAATAAAGTGTGTAAAACATTCTAGAGAAATCAAGTGTCAGTTTTACATAGCAAAATTTCTTACCAAATCTCTGTGTAAGCAAAAAGAAATGAAAAAAATGTTTAAAAAAAGAAAAGAAGCACTATGTGCACACACACACACACACACACACACACATGCACACACCATGTCTATTATATTGAAGGAGTTGTTGATTTTTTTGCATTTGATAACATATATATTAACCACAACAACTTGATAAAGAATCTTCAATTTGGCAGAGGAAAAGCTCATTCGCTCATTACTTACAAAGACTTAAATAACAAACACTTCTATTACCGTTTCTACCATTTCTAAATATCATCCATATTTTAAGAGTCATCAAGATTTATGGAGCCCACTTCCTTGTTTTGATTAAAGCACAACAAGCAAAATTTTTTAAACAACTCCAAGTATGGAGCTAGTTAATGGTGCAGAGAGAAATGCACTGGAGTGAGGCAGAGTCACTGAGACCACTGTTTTGCTTTAAATGAATTATCAAACAAAGTGAGGGTAGAGCACAAAACTTACTCAAGATATTACTGAGCAAACTTGGCTTATGCTTGGCTCAGAATTCTAATCCCCTTGTTTTATTTGCATTCTTGGGCTGGATGATCAAGTCTATAGACCTCCTTGCATTGCGGACAGAACAGTAGTCTTCATGGAAGAACTAAGAGAATAGTGTGAAAGAAACATTTGTGAAATTTATAAATTCTGTATAACATGCTTTATGATCCTTGTGTGCTTTGTATATTTTTTATATGCAACTTACAATTAGTGAGATTTTGGGCTACATTTTAGGTTTTATAGAACATCGACAGTGGGAAGTTTGGTCCTACAGGACCGATTGAGCCAAAACCTGGGCAACATGGAACTATTTGTCTTTGAGTATTATTGACTAATTTAGGTAATATGTGCATAATACTAATTTAACTTATTTATACATCAGGATTAGCAATTTAGGAAGATGTTTCCATATTTAAAATTTTTTTACTATTAGTATGAAAAAGTAGATCATACAAATTATAATATGTTTCTCTGTCAAAGACAAATACTATTTGAGCTTTTCAGACATTGTTCTGGAGTACAAATTATTAAAATGCTTTTTACAAATATACTGGCCTTTCTTTTTTTTCTTTCTTCTCTTTCTTATTTCTTCTCTCAGAAATTAAACCCTTGGGTGGTACTTTTTTACCATTTAAAAGTTCATAATGAATGTTCATTAATAACAACAGTATGAAAACCATGTTATAAATTTAATGAGGCTATTGAAATCAGACTGTGTTTCACATTTGGGTGAGAACCTGACCCTCTAAGGAAAAACTGTATTGCAAAATGAGACAGAGTAATCTAGTAGAATTTAAACAGAGTTGGCATATCCTTTAGATTAATTTTCAGGGAAGTCAGAACAACTAATGCATCCCTTTGAGATTAGAGTGAAAGTTTTTCTCATAGTAATGTAATAAAATGCAGTTTATTATTTAACTAATACATAAAGCAACATTGACATATTACAATTTTCTATTGGGACTGAACAAAGAAACTTCTGTTATATTCACTCTTGGATAAGGTATATGGCGAGTTACTTGTTTTAAGTACAAAATTAAAAGGATTAACCTGTATTTTGAAATGTGTCAGAGCAAAGGATGCAAAGACATTTGTTTCACAGTTGATGAGAGCAGTTTGAGCCAGCTTAAAGGCATTCCTCAGGAAAAGTGGGTGAAAGTTAAAAGAGAAGGAGGGGTTGGGGCCAGGGATTTAGCTCAGTGGCTCAAGCGCTTGCCTGATAAGTACAAGGCCATGAGTTTGAATCAAGGTACCAAAAAAAGAAAGGGGGATTTCCAAAGTGAAAGATAAATGATTAAACATGAATCCTGTCTAATGGGAGAATTAGATGACAGTATAGGTGAAAACACATGACTTACATCATTAGAGCCAGGTTGAAAGAAGCGTTAGCTCCAAAGATCTGCAAAGCATGAGGAAATCCAGTGCCACAAATACTATCACTAAGAATAGTCAAGAGGCAAACTTCTTGTCTTTCACCACTTTCCATATTAACGCTCACCCCCTTCGAACTCTGGAGCCGATTGTGGCTGCCAAGTGTCAGAGAAGCAGAGTCCACATCTAGACCAGGAAATGCAAATAGGAACCAGGATTCCAGTCTTTCCTCCAGCAAGTGATGCCCTTGGAAGACTACTTCTCTTGGCAGGGAAAAGATAGAATTTTGAATGAATTTAAGTGAGCTCCTCCTCTCTGGGTGAAAATGAAGGCAACCAAATGAAGAACCCACAAACATTTCTTCTACAAAAGGAATATGTTATGCTCATAGAACACGTGATTTTACAATAAAGGAAAAATATTATGTTATTGCATTTTAACTCTACTTGTCAAATTAATATTTCTATAAATAAATTCAACATAAAACCTATTAAGAAACATATCTTTTGATTCCTATGTCAATGGAAATTCTGATAGATTATGTATAGAATATGAAGTTTTTTAGCCATTTCACAGGAAAAAAAAATTTTTTTTTCATTTCACAGAATCAACTTTCCTTAAGTTGAAGCAGTTTTTCAGGGAGTATTTTAGATCACAGTTAATTTAAATATCAACTAGCTATAAAATTGGATTAATTGATTGGATTGGTGTACAAATACAATGATCAGTAACAGCTATTTGGTGTGTTTTGGTATCCACCAGTCCCTGAAATTAGCTGTTTTGCTTTTTCTATTAACACTAAAATGACTGTGAAAAAAAAAATCACTACTGACTTAATGACAAAAAAAGAATCAATAAATGAATGAGTAAAACAAAGATAATGCACCCAAATTTTGCAAAAGATAACTGGAGAACTTTAGTAGGCAGTAGCTATTTTATTCTTATTGAAGTAAAAATATACTATGATTGGCATTTCTGTAATTTCAGGTGAAAGAAGCAGTATACGTTGAAAACGATTTCTAAATTCACATAAATTCACGAGCATTAATTCTTTTGAGAGCATTTAAGGGAGTTGCCTCCACACCTAGCTCCTTTCCCTCCTTCCTAAGAGGTTGAATCCCATGTTGCTGCCGCACGTGGCAGGTGGAAAAGCCCGGCTTTAATCAGTCTCGAAGCTTCCGGAGCAGAGAGCGCGGAGCTGCGGGCAGAATTCGCAGGTCAGAGCTGGCTTCCTCCCGAGGGAACGGGGTGCTCTGTGGAGGGCCGCACACCGCGTCCACACTGGCCCCTGGCTTGCTCCCGGGAATGTGCTGAGACTGCACTCACGGGAATGATGCCTGACACTTTGTTTCAAAGGTCACTGAAAAGAACGAAGTGGAAAAGCACGGGTACCTTTTCCATTTTCAGTTTTTCGAAGCTAATTTAAAAATAAGTGAGATGATTAAAAGCATTTTCAGTTCGGTCTAAAAACGAAGGAATGGCATTTTAAATTGAAATTTACCAGTCATTCTAGAAAATGGGAATACTGTCATTTTGAATAACATGAGAGTGTTTAATACAAACTTCCTATTCTGCTAGTATTTATCTAGCTATCACTACGATAAATAGCTTTACAGTAATTGATTTTATCAGGACTGCACTTTCCAAACTGTCCCAAGGCTGTTGGAGTAACTTTAAATGATGTTTCCAAATTCAGAGTAAATATGGTGCTTTTAGTTACCTTTTAAAATGAGTAGCTATTGATTTCACCTTGGCTGTCTGCTCTCTATCTGACTGCTTTTGGTTTCTGTCATTTTCAGGTGCAGGTATCTTGGGGGTTGCAGTTTGATGCAAACACACTAATGGAGAAAGCACAGCAAAAATCAGGCTTAGTGAACACCGTTCGGCGGCCAGGACAGTGGGTTCAGAGGAAGTGAGTGTGTGGGCGAGCTCCCGGGGTGCAGTGCCGCGCGCAGGGATCTCAACCCACTGAGCCTTGCCTGTTACGCAGCGAGGGTGGCAGGTGTGTGACAGGTTCAGCCTGATCACAGGACCCGATGTAAATCTAAAGGTGTGTTTCCCTTCCGAGAGCTGCAATGTGGCAGCTGCGGAGCTGAGCCTCAGCAGCGGGAAAGAAGACTCGGGGAATAAAGTGACTCCTGGCAATTAATCACAGTTGTCAGGAAGCCTCTAGAGGAGCTGTCGCACTTGACAAAGCAAAGGACTGGAGTGCCCCTGAAGACCAAGGCCTCCAAGTCCTCCAGCATTATTGATGGCGCTTCTTCTAATCAGAGCGGCACTGGGATGAGACAGATACTAAAAGAGAAAGTCAACAAGCTTCAATAAAAATACTATGGTTGATTTTATTGCAAGTTCAAGTTTATAAAAGGAGCAATAGGCGATTTTTATAAATTAATGCCAAAGCTATTTTTGTTCCAGTTGCTGTTCTGAGTTAGTTTAGTTTGGAGTAATGGAGGCGCACGTGCCTTCTAAATTCTCTCCACTCGTGGTCTCTCAACAGTTTGAACTCATTTCTGTGCTCTTCTTGGCTCTCACGTTGTTAAAGCCTTTGATAACCACTCACTCTTCTCTCCCACCCCTAGCACGTGGTGCATTTGTAATTTTCTCAGATTTGTGTGTGTAGTATCTTTCCATTAGGCCCATTTCAGTTTTCTAGCCTCTATTCATATAAGATTTTGCTACAAAATTATTGGGATTATTTTCTGGTGTGCACATAACACTTGCCTGCTTTAACTCTTCCATACCTGTGTGAGTATATATTTTAAGTACAAGAACTCGAAAGTATATGGTGAAAGAGTACATTTTGGCATGATTTATGGGTTATGGCATGCTAAACGAATATTTCCAATATTTTCTTTTAAATAAGAAACAATGCATTTAATATATTTTATGTATTTTGGCTTAGAAGAGGTGCTTCAGAACATGCACTATTTGTCTCTAGGTAAAAAATGTGCATTTTATGAAAATAATGCAATGTCTAGTTTACATGGAATTCAAGACACGAAACTATCAAGACGGTGATATGTACAGTGCAGAAGGTGCTCCGGAGTCCGCCCTTCCTGCTTCTGAAGTTTAACCTTCCCCCTGCCCACATTAAACGCCATACTTCTCCCAGAGGAACTTGTATACTTCCAGGATTTTTTTTATTGTTCTTTTTTTCTGCCAGAAATTTTCTTTTTCTTTTTTTCTTGTCTAATTAACAAATTCCTATTAGTTCTGTAAGATTCTTCACACTTCACACTTTATGTCTGTGTAGATGTAAATATATATATATATATATATATATATATATATATATATATATACATATTGCATCAATGATATTCTAGTGAGCTTTCTCAGGCTGTATCTCCCATGGAATACATCTTGTTCTTTATTTTTAACTATAATCTTTAGTATAATACTGAAACCATGTAAGTCTTTGGCAAAATTTATTTCAGAAATGTAAGTGTGAGACATGAGAGTTTAAATTGTTAGGAAATATTGAATTTAGATTTCTGTATCTCCTAAAGTATTGTTTGAATTTTAAATACAATTTTTTTGCCTTTTAAATTATGATTACTTCATTTGTTATTCCTTTTGGCCATCTCCATATAAAATCACAGATATCACACTTACCTCTGAGTTTCTGAAAAAAGATGGTAACTGATTCTTTATAGGGGGACTTTAGTGAAGGGGAAAAACAAACACTGACTTTATTACTCAGACTCACTCTTTACCTTCTATTGTTCTCAGACTCCATTTTGTGCAATGGAAGCTAAGTCCAAAAAAACAGCACAGGTTATACCTAACCCTAGAACTGAATCGAAGCTTAAAAATTTAGATGATTTTCCAGAAGCATCTAAGGATTTATTCATAGTTTTCCTAAATCTGTCTTCAATTATTATTTTGCTCAATAGAAATATATAGGCTAGATGGAACAGGAGACTTGGGGTTTGTACTTTATTATACTCAGAACAATTCTCAGCCCAGCATAATTCGTGGCTTACAATAAACACTCACTAAAGAGCTAATTTGAAATAATAAATTCAACAAACATTAGTTGAACATCTATTATCATCCAGATCTTTTTCAGGTCTAGAGATTCCCTGATTTTATGAGGAAATTCTGTATGCTGGTTCCTTTATTCCAAAAATATTTAAAGAATGCATAGGCCGTGTCAGACACTGTTAGTCTGAAGAAAAGAAAGCCACTTGTGGCTATGGAGTTTCCAAATCTTCAAAGCGTGCGTCATGACAGAAGAGTATTCAAATGCTGTCAGTGTAAACTCAGAAAACATTTGATTCTACCTAAGAGAAAATGAAATGATACCCAGAAATATGTTAAGCATCCATTCATTCATGGCTATGACAAGTGTTACACATGCATGTGTCATTTATGCAACGAGGCTGCTATTGTTTTGAAAATGCTTTTATAATGTTGTATAACATGATATAGAACTATTTATCATAATACAATAAGCAGTTTCATTTTAGCTGTGCTCAAAGAACTTAGTGACAATTGATAGCTTTATTCTTATTCATGTAGATTATGGGTTATGTTTTATAAAAACCTCACCACAGTATGTGGAATTAGTTTCTTTTTCTTTGCTTCACAGTTTTGATTCATATGCTTGACTAAAAGAAAGCAAGTGATAGTGCTAAGCCTGATCAAAGAAATAAAAGGTGCACTGCACAGGATATTGAGATGGAAGTCCTAGAGATATCAGAAATCCCATCAGACAGTGAATGAGAAAAGAAAGCAAATATTATTGCACAGTTTAAGATTAGTTCAGGATTTGTCATATTATAACATGTATCAGGAAATTTGGTACAACTTGGGAATCTGGCTAAGTTGAAAAAAAAATAAGTACAGAAATGGAAAGTTTGCTGTACTGTACCATGTCATGGGGATCTTATAAAGAATGATTCAGCTAGCAAGGTCATGTCCAGCAAAGGATTGTCTCCTGCCCAGTGAGTATAAGTCAGAATCATGTCCTTCATATTTTTTATAAGGCCAGAAAAGACAATAAAAATAAGCAAAATTTGAGAAAGATTTAAAGTAATATTTTTTTCCCAACAGGTGGAGTCAGCAAGGAAATGGAAAAATTGAGATGGAAGTCATAGAGATATCAGAAATGATCCACTATGTAAACCACATTCTGGGTCATTAAAAATGTTACAGGTGGAGGCTATGAGCAGATAAAGGTTTGAGGATTGGACAGGAAATTATACTTGTAAAGAAAAGCAACTGTAACAATGAGCATTGCATTTTGAAGTTATTAAAGTACTTGAAAGTATTTCATATACCTTTATTGTAAGGTAGAAGAATTCATTAATGTAATCAAAGGGAAAAAAAAGAAATAAAACTGGAGACCACACACATTAGTATAAGTGAGCTCTGATTTCTTCATAATTCCTGCTTCACTAAATGTGGGTGCCTTGGCCAGAGTGCAGCCTGGCATCTGAAACCTGCTGGAATGTATGGTTAGAGATTTAAAGACAGCCTATGGGGCCAGGAGGCCAAGTTGGATCAACATGCATCGCCTTAAGGGATGAATACTTTAGCCTTTCTCTTCCCCATACTCTGCTTTATCATTTAGGCCCCAAGGTCAGCCATGCAACGGAGCACTCTCACCTTCCTTTGCTCTTCCTCTGACCTTACATGAATTTTGCGCAGATGCACTTATTTTTTCCTTTATCCTTGCTTCCTGGGTCTGTCAATAAAAATCCACAGGTTCTTCAGTTTGGGCCGGTCCTTGTGAGGCTCCCATGCTGAGGGGTCTCTGTGAGGGGCAATTCCTTTGGACCTTCTTGGAGTTTGAGTTGGACATTGACTCCAAGTAGTCTTTCCTCCTTTGCCTTATGCTATGGTTGTAAACTGCAACAATTGAAACAGCCAAAGAATAAAAACATGAAAAATTTTATAAACAATCATAGTATTTTCTGAAATGCAAACCATTTTGTTGATAACTGTTCATCTTTATCCTTATCTAACAATCTACCTCTACCTCACCTTGCAGTCTACAATAAACCAACAGAAACAATTTTTAAATGCCTTGGAGTTCCTTCTGCTTCTAGAACAACTTGTAGAAAAGTTAATACCAGATAAAATGCAACAGAACCATGCAAGTTTAGAATACTTGCCAGGATTTGAGGGCATCTCGGAGAAGATGGGCTCATATTCTGCATGATGTTCTAACCTCAGTGCATTTGCTGATTTGTAGGGAAGACAGAAAGGCTGTGAGGTCAGGCACTGCTATTACTAAGAAACTAGAAAGACAGCAGAGCTTTCAGCAGTTTCTTAGATCTGGAGAGAAAAAAATAGAGCTTAAATCTGCAAAGGCAGCCAAAACTATAGAGGACAAAATTTAAAAAATATGTATATAGAAAGCTAAGACACTGTAATTTTTTTCTTTTTGAAATTTATTGAAATATTAAGCTACATGAAAAATGCAAAGGAACTAAACAGAATGTGTCTCAAAATATTATGTAGTTTTTGACAGTCTTTGAGATTAAAGGAATTAAAATTTAAAAAATGCATTTGTGGATCCAGTAAGGTGAAAGATTTTGGCTAACTGTAAATTTAAGGAAATTTCTCTTACTCTGAACTCTTCAATGAAAGGAAAAGACACTCTTCCCTGGAACAAGACAAAGTAATATAGAGGCTGTACTATTGTTAAGGCAAAATGCCCCATGTCTGATAAAAAATAACCAGCATACCAAGAAAAATAAATGACAATAAAACTTGACCTAAGGAAGAGCCAAATGTGGTATTAATTGGTGATATACAGTAAAGTAAGTGGAATTTGAGTTTAAGAAAATATATGGTGTTGTGGGAGTTTCATCAGAGAACTGAAAACAATAAAATAGAAAAATCTAATTTATTCAATGTAAAAATCAGTAACAAAAACATGAGCTTAACAGCAAAGTGGGTACAGCAAAAGAACTGGTTAGTGGCTGAAAGTAAAGGGTAATATAAGATACACTAAGTAAGGGAAATAAGAAAAAAAGGGGGATAAAAGAATAAGAGATGCGTGAAGAAAAAGTAAAGGAAAGCGTAGAGCAAGACATTACTTACTAGTGACAGAAAATTCTCCATGAAGTTATAAACCAAAGTTATAAATTCACATGAAGAGTGCTGTAAGAAGCACGGTAACTTACAGCGAGGAAGCACCATAGCCTGATCCTTTGCTAACACATCACGTTGTTGTTGTAGCTGGGTAAACTGAGTAGATGTCGCTAACTGAATCATTGGTGACGCTTGAGGGAATATGGAAAAGAGAAGCCTGGAAAGGTTGATCATAGAGATGTTCAGAAAAGGGGTAGAGAGGAAGAAGGTATAGTGTCTTCTCCAGAAATTATCTAAGATGCTAAGAGAGACTAGGAATAGGAATTTCCTCAGCTTGAAGAGAGGGAAGGGGAGAAAGAGGGAAGCAGAATACAGGGACCATAGGACATTCTCCCAGGCCTCACATTGCAGATTGATTCGCCTGAGGCTTCACTGGGGTTGCATAAATGAAGAAAGTTGGCAGAGAGAAATGTTATTATATGCATTTATAATTCTGTGGTTGTCAGTATTTTTTTTTTAATATCTTATCCCTCTAAGAAATGTCAGACAGGACAGATACGAAAAATTCCCACTTCAACCAAAGCAGAACTGATTTTCAGAACAGTTAGATATGTTGTATGGGTTCTTTTTTTGCTATAAATTTCAAAACTTGCCATCTAAGGTAAAGACAAATGTTTCAAAAAATGAGGTTTTGAAAGGTTGGTATTAGTAAAGGATGATAGCAAAATCTTTAAGAATAATAAAAATATTGTAGTTGTCATTTTAAGATTTGTTTTATTTTAGAAATATATGTTCAATGTTTTGAGTTGATTAATAGTTATCAAAACAATACAGGGGATAGAAGAGTAATGCTGTGTGTCTTATGCTTGGTGATTCTGAAATCAGGTTATAATTTGACCTGGTGAGAATTTACAACATTTGCATTTTGGTGCATGAAAATTTTACTTACATAAGAATATATAAAACTCTAACTAAAAGTGTTGATAAAATGATAAACTTTGAGTATTTATCCTACTACAGTTAAAAAACACATAACTACAGAATTTAAAAAATATATATTTTGGCAAAAGCAGTGAAAATTGACCAATGGAAAATAATAGAGAAGCTGGAAATAGACTCACAAATACACACACAATGATCTCCTATAAAATTTTTCCTTCAAATATAATTGTGAAAAACTGATCTTTTCAATAATGATCATAAGTCAACTGAATATGTAAAAGAAAAAATCAAATATGATTTCTACTTCATGATATGTTCAGAGATTAATTCTCCATGGAAAATAGACATTATTATAAAGATGGAAATATAAATCTTCTAGATAATCATAGAAGGTTATATTCATTATCTTGGAGAATACAAATACCAATTATAAATAAAATAAAATAAATAAAATAAAATAAAATAAAATAAAATAAAATAAAATAAAATAAAATAAAATAAAATAAAATATTGCAGGAGACTGAAAGTAGAAGGATTGCCTGTTCAGGTTCAGACTGGGTAATTTAGCAATAATTAAAAGTTTAAAAAAGTCTGGAAGCAGCAGAAAGGCCCTCAGTTCAATGTCCAGTGGCATAAATAAAGAAACAAAGAAGGACATACTCTTATTACAAATTTTATTTTTGAACAGAAACTATTGTGAAGGTACATAGGTAATGCACAGAATGTGAGATTATGTTGGCAGCGTGTACATTTGATAGATGCTTGAATAACAATGCATATAAATAAGTTGAAATAACAGACAACTCTATAAAAGAGTAAGAAAGTGATTTAAATGAATGTTAAAAGGGGAATATTCAAATTGCTAATCAACCTACCAAAAGGTTCTTGAAACTCACTGTCCAGAAATAAAGACAAATTAAAATGCAATGCAATTATTATACCACTTCTAGGATGCTAAATCAAAACAATGTAGAATAATCAAACTTTTCGTGTGTAGCAGATAGATGTATAAAATAGTAACAATGATTTGGAAAATTGTTCAGTGAAACCTCCTGAAGCAAAAAAATAATGTTTATTTTTTGACTAAGAAATTTCATTCTTTGGTATGTACTTAACAGATACACAAACACATATTAAATAAAACATGAACACAAATATTCATAGCTGCATTATTCTTAAAATCCAATAAAGAGAAACAGTGCAGCAGTGATGGCAAGATGGAGAATGGATAAGAAGTTGTGTTCTATTTGAAAAAGTAAAGATTATATAGCAATAAACATATGCAAGTTACTGTAATACAGAACAATAATCCTAAAAATCAAATTTATATTGTATAAAGAATCAAGACATTAGTGAAGATGTAGTCTATGATTTCACTTATTTATAGTTCAAATGTAAATATAATTAATACATGATAAAAGTCAGTACTGTGACTAAGGCGTAGTAACTGAAATAATAAAAGAGGCTCATGATATACTAGTGTTATCCATCTGTTTAATACTTTTCTCATTCATTTCACTTATTTACAATGTATTAATGTAAAATTTGAGGCTTTCAGTATGCACTCAGAGCTCAAACACAATATGCTGTATAGTAGAGGAACACACAGTGAAATCAGAAAAACATACAAAATAAAATCAGCAAAATGATTTTCTAGTAAAAGAAGAAGAGAATATTTTTAGTTTTAATTTCATATACTCAAATATTAGTGCATTGTGGAGCTATCTATTGTAGCATAATCATTTTACAAATTCAATAGATTTTTAGGGCATTTCATGATATACTGAAGTTTCTAGTGTTAAAGATGGGATGGAGTTAGCAAAAAGACCACGTCTTTTGGGGAATCCTTAAGAAGGAATGTACATATATTCTCCTATGCATATATGTACTTATATATGCATATATACACACAAATATCAAACATTCTATAAAATGATTATAAGAAAATTCTGTGGGTTAAAGCTATAATTGTTAAATGTACATTCATTGACTTTCCAATAATTAGTTTGGGTGACAGTATGGATAAAAGATATGAGAAAGTTTAGAATTTTCATATTTTTCACATTGTACATTATACAGTATAGCCCTCCCAATAAACACACACAAGTCTCCCAACTGTAGTTAATGCCTGTGAGGTACTGGGAACTGTATTTGACACTATTTAAATCAAATGTAATGATTGGAGCTATAGTTCAGGGGCATAGTGCCTGCCTGGCAAGTGCAAGGTCCTGAGTTCAGTTCCCAGGCCAAAAATAATATCGAATATAAATGGCCACCCTTTCTTGGAATTTAATAGGCAATGAGTGGCTTAACCACAGAAAAATCAATATAAATTTTAAAATTAAGACAAGTACTGCAAAGGCAAGACAAGCCAGCCCCTGAAGTTTAAGGCAGAGTAGACAGAGGTGTAGGAAATGACAAGGTAGCAGGTGAAGCTGTGACACCTGTTTGTTGGTGTTGTGCTTCTGATACTGAAGAGTACTGGAAGTCAAACAGCAAGTTTGTTTAATGAATGATTGGTTCCGCCACACCCGAGCTTGCATATTCAGTGACTGCTGCAGAGGACAGTTTTTACCAGAAGAGATTGAGAAATTCGACCAAATTTACAGTTACAGAGCGGTTAAGGTACTTCTTAACTGGTAAGACATTTAGTTTATTTCTCTTGTGCAAGTCATTGGGACATCTACAGCAGAGGAGAGCACTATCGAATTGATGCTTACTGCTCACCTCCAGCTGTTATGCCAAGACTAGACTGAGGGATCAAAGGCTACAGTTCAAAGGGCCTTTGCAGGGGGCAATGGAAGAAATGATAGAGGCCTAAACAGTGACACTGTGGAAGAGACACAGAGACATTAATTCTTTGCAAACATTTGCAATGGAGGTGGCTGGCGAAGTGGTAGTAGGGGCAAGATGAAATAGGAAACTATAAAGAGTGATTTTAAGTTATGGTTTGTTAAAAATATAAGGGAATTGCTCAAGATTGAAGAAATAGCCAAATTGGAAATTTTGTTTATTGAGCTTCTAAATACAAACTTTAAAAGTTCGCTACATTTTGTTAAGGTATTTAACAAACATATTTTCAGATGACGTTTGTGGTAAAAAGCCAGAGGCGAACGGCTTTCATTCCCTAGTGCTCCATAACTGACCAAACCTAGACTAGAGATCCTGAAGAACTTTTCAATAAAAACAAATCAGTTACTTAAAAAAACATTATGTGTACTGTTTCAATGTGTGCTGAACAGGTAAAATTAAGAAATACATTCTGATTAAAAATTAAATTAAAGCAAGAATCTTGGGAGTTAAGAGAACACTAAAGCTAGTTTTCAGTCAGAGAGTTTTCTGCCAAATCTTCTGAACTTGAGGTTCTGGTTAATAAACCTTAGTGTGCAATTAGGCATGAAGGACAGAAAATAAAGCTGAGGGCCTGCTTAAAGCTGAGTTGGGTTGGAGAGCTCAAATACAGTAGAACCCTAGCAACTTAGTGAAAAATCCTTTCAAAATGTGTTAAATTTGTAGGGAGCAAATTATAAAATATTACCATAACATATTAAAAAATCTGAAAATGGCAGAGATAGAAGTGTTTGAAAGATTGGGGGATGCTGCATAGTTAATGGGATAAACATACTGATAAAAGACTTGTAATTATAGTATGATTTTCCAAATACTTTGTTTTGCTTAATTGTATGTTTTACATTTACTTTAGCAATATGATTTTCAAATTTCTGTCAAAGAACAAACAGCCAAGAATAGTCAAAGGAATTCTGGAAATAGAAAAATGGGGAATAGTGGTTTTTCCAGGTACAGAGCAGATATAATTTACCGTGATTAATAGAGGAAAGTTTAGCAGAGAAAGAGACACACAGGAAAAAGAGACAGAAGAGTGAACCTAGAGGTATACCCAGTGTGCATAGAAATCTGGACAATCAGCTTGAGTAAGGTGGCAGGAAAATGTGGAAATAATAGATTGTTCAACAATTCTCAATGTGACTGTTGTACTGATAGTAACAGAGTATTAGTGGTGAGTGGTTAGCAGTAAGGAATACTTAGGAAATTAGTATTTTCTTTGCATTTAAAAGTTAAGTATGGCAGAACTCAGAAGGTCGAGGCTGGTGAATCACTGCAAGTCTGAGGCTGGCCTGGGCTACAAAGTGATTTCAAGGCCAGCTGAACTGCACAGTGAAACCCTGTCCCAAAATGACAAATAAATAAATAAGTAAATAAAATAAATATAAAATAAGATAGTAAATGTGATTAAAGTGGAAAGTAAGGACCTGGGATTTAGCTTGGTGGCCTAAGCACCTGCCCAGCAAGCGTGAAGTTGTGAGTTCAATTCCTGGTACAAAAAATAAATAAATAAAATGAAATATAATAAAGTAAAATGGAGAGTAAAACATAAAAAATTAGAGGTGAATAAATATCTCTTGAATTGTAATCATGAAGAAAATTGGAAAATTTTAACACTAGCTTGAGTTATGGAAATAGAAAAATTTGATACATATAGATGATACATATATATATATATACATTGATATAGATACAGATATAGATAGATACTGATATAGAGCATCTTTTTAGGCTACTAGGGATGACCCAGTACAGAATGAACTTTTGTTGATGAGGGATCAGTTATTTATGTTTGTCTTCCTAAGGAGCTGTTAATCATTTCAGGTACTTAATCATTTCAATACTTTTGAAAGATACAAAAGTGGATATTAAGTGTAAAATAAAGTAGTACTGAAAATATAGAAGCAAAGCAAGCAGTATGATAAATTTCTACGTGACTTTATTTCCACGAGAAAATTTTTGTTTATTATTTTGAGTTTCTTCAGAAAAACTGTTGCGAGTCTGCTGAACTACTTATATATGCAGGCGGCATGGAGGTAAGACTGAAGCCAAAATCATTTTAGTCGTTCCTAAATATTCTTTTAGCCAAAGATAACATTTTTGTGCTTTTTTCCCCAATGGTAAAATTCTGATTATAATTACTGAAGCAGAATTAGAAAAAAATTAATGAAATTTATGATAATTAGTTTAAAAATAAGGCTTAATGACAGGTTAAAAAAAAACCAAAAAGGCAAATGTGGCATGTGGTGTTAGTTAGCAGTGCTCACTGAAATCTGGTCTTCTGAATATCAGACCCTGTGACGTGAGAACGTGCCCTTCTCATCCCGTTGTATGACAAAGCCTGGTTGCTTTGGCTTTGGTGGAAGCAGTGATCCCTTTGCTGGCTTGGTTCTTCCCTCGCCGAACTGACTGTCAAAGCCTGTGTTGATCTGCAGGTGCCATGAATTGTGTAAGAGTTAAATTTTACTGTGTCAATCCAACAATAATTTTGAACTGCTGTCATCATAGCATAACCTACACGCTCTTGAATTAATTAAGGGACTAAAGCAGAAAGCTCCATAGAAAAATTGAGCTTTCTAAAAGGTAATTGAAAAGGAGTAGAAGAAAATTCATAATTTCAAATTGGTCTAGAGTCAATAATGGATTTTGATATGTAAGAAAATACAGGAAACACTCTGTCATCGTGTATCTCTTTCTAGTGGGAGCTGGGGAACGTACACAAGTCAAGTTTGTCTCAGTAATACCTTAACTACATTTCCTTCCTATTATTTCCCCTCTACTTAAACCTTTTTGTTGCTCAGCAAAACTGGAGGGCAGGATCTGAGCCAAAGATTAGGAAAAAGACTACGACCAGAAAGAACTCTTAATATGTGTATTATTTGGAGGAAAGAAAAGAAATTTTCCAGCATTTTATTAAGGATTTGGGGGTAGCATTGCCTTATAAATTTTGTAGTGACTGAGGAAATTAAATGAAAAATTAAAAGCTAGGACTGATTATTATTTTTTAGAACATATATCTTATCAGTGGTTTTGGTGTTTATTTGATGTCTGTCCTTTTGTTTTAAACTTTTCGAGTGTTTTTTTACCCAAATCTCAGACCATGAGAAGACTGTCTGTTAGTGAATTCAGGCATCTCTTTAAAAAAGCATCCTATACTTTCTTTCCTGCCTGAGTCCTCTTTGACTTTCAATATTAAAACATACAGTTATATTGCTTTTATTCCAAAAATTGAGTTGCAGAAAACAAAGCACTGGCTAAAATGCATATAGCACTATCACACAAAACGTAACAAGAAAATAATGGTCTAAAATTTGGATTGCAACCTCATCCTTACTTTGGCATCCTTGTGGAAACGTATTGAAGAAAGCTTTTAAACTTCTTGAAATAAGCCCCATTCTAGTTAAATATGGTATGAGGAGAAGAGGTTTTGCTATGTTTAAATTCCATTAGAGCATTGTGGGTTTTTCACTTCCTAAGTGAACCTTTTAACTTCCGAAATAAATCTTTGAGGTCTAAGCTTATTTGCTGTCAGCAAAAATATGATTTCAATGACTAAGAAAAAATATTTTAAGATGATACTAATTTTTTTAAAAAGGAACTTATGAAATGTTTCCCTATAGTGAATATGTAGCTGAAATTTATTTTGAAATTAAATATATGTTATGTCATATGAGTTTTATGGTTTCAGTGAGTTAGAATAAGACTAAACTGGGTATATAATCAATAGCTTTTTCTCTTCATTTATAGGAGGATATGCTAAATAATAAAGTAGCTCAAAATAATAGCATTAGAAGAAAAATATTGTATAAGTCATTTTAAACCTCATGATACAATTCTTTGCAAACTTTGATGCTAGGTTTTAATACAGGGAAAGTTAAATTCTACACCCTTGTGAAATGCAAAATTTGTTTTTGTCTACACAGGTCAATAGATACAGATACATAGTTCTATGAAGTACAACATAATGGGAACTGAATTCATGATCTATTTCAGAAACTGTATAATCTACTGACGCAGTTTTCTTAAGGATTACATTTTTCTAATTCACTAATTTGACTCAGATTCTTGCTTAGGTGTAGACCATTGATTGATCACTGACAGGTATTTCACCCCCTTGGGGATACTCACTTAAAAAAGATTCCAAATCCATAAAATCTCACAGAGTATAACACATGAAAGGAAGCAGCAAGGAAGAGAGGCAGGATTCCTCACTCAGCTGATTTATAACACAGTTCCTCCAGGGGGCATGGCTGACCAGAAAAAGAGTTGTTTTCACAGTTTCTGGGAACTTGAATTATTGAAGGAGGCAAAGGTAAAATGGGAATCTGAGAAGGGGAGAACCTGTGAGAACTTCTATTTGGACTTGCTGCTCCCAGGTACCCATCTCACAAGCAATTTAGCCTCTGCCATTCAAGTTACACTTTCTAGAAAAACACAGTACTTGAACTACAAGCAGAGGGGCATAGGGCAGAATTAGGCATATAAATAGGCCTAAGTGAAAAGTCAAAGCCATTTTCTTTTTCCATCATTTCTGAGTATAAATGGAGCCATCTAATATATATTCAGGAAGCAGGAAAATTTAGGAACAATTAAGAAAAAACAGACTCATCGTACATAGCTCATCCTAAAGTAAGGGCCTCCAATCAACAATTTTTTTTTTTTATAGAGAGCTGCCAATCAGCTTCAGGTGCCTCACTTTTAAATACAATGAGGCAGTGAAAGCTTATTGCACTTTTGTGGGAAGCCACCCTCAGGAAAAGAGGATAACCAAAACTAATGGAAAATGGGAAAATTAGGGAAAACAACTTAAGGCACAAAATGCTAAATGAAGGTAAAACAAAACAAAACATGATATGGATCATCATATATGACTATGAGGAGACTTTTCAGACTTTAAATAAAACTGTCCTGCTCAGACCAAAAGGAAAGAAAAAAGAAAGAGGACTTGGATAAAGTAAGAATATTTTCATTAAGGGGTGTGTTAATCAAATCTATAAAATTTTTCATCATGAATTTAGGTTAAAAATGCATTTGCATTTTTCTCCTTCAATCTTCTCAGGCAGTTGATCATTTTGCTTTTCATTTTAGTTTATTTTTTTAAAACATAATTGCATGTTTGACACATTCTCAGAATTCTAAAAGCTACACTGCTAAATAAACATTAACACTAATTAACAGTATTCCTTTCTCAGTGTATTGAACTCAAGCTCTTCCTTCTTTCATCTAGGATGATATTTTTCATATGCAAATGCATGTAGGTGGACCAGTAGTTCCCTGTGGGATAGGGCAGAGGCTGAAGTCAAGCATAGATGATAAAAGCAAGCAAGTCAAACCCTGTCTATCACCCATCACACCGAGAATTTGAATGTTAAGGCAAGAAACATTTCAAGTTTGCAAATTCCAAGTTGGAAAGAGAGAGATAATATTGTGAGAGATAACTGAGTGATTTTAATATTAGGAGAGTAGAGTAAGTATCCAGGAAATTTTGTTTATCTTGAATTCAGCAGCAAAATTGTGCTGTTATTTTTTCAAGGAATGGAACCATTCATAACAATTTAGCCTGAGTGAGCTTTATTATGTATTCTTCCACATAAATCTGTAGCTTCTATCTCATTTTGACCAAGTTAGTTGATTCTGTTTCTTTTTTTGTCCTTGTGCTTTGAAACCCTGACTCTAAGACTATTGCCTTAGTTACTTTTTACTCATCGCAGAGACAAAATATCTGATGCCCAAAGTGGGAAAGGAAAGGTTTATTTCTTATAGTTTTTGGAGGTTTCAGTCCATGCTTGGTTGGCTCCAAGGCAGGGTGGCATGGCGGGGCCACAGTTCATGATGGCTTGCTGGACCAGCAAGAGAGAGATACACCTTCTTCCTGCCATCACATCACATCCTGGCTCCACCCCCTAGGAAGGTGTAGCACTGACACCTTCAATTCAAGCACTAGACAATGAACCAGTCACAAATGTACAATGCAAATACATGAGGCCTGGGGCCACCAACATATTGGAGATTTCCATCTCCAAAAGTTGCCAAAGTCCTAACATTTCCAGTGTTGCCGAGAAGTCCAAGTCCCAAGTCTCCTCCAATATCTATGGCAAACTCTTAAATGTAACCCCTTGTTCAAATGAAACAAGATTAAACATATCTGAAATGCAAAGGCACAAGATAAACATTACCATTCCAAAAGTTACAAATGGGAGAATATAAAGCATTGGAAACAAAGCAAGTCCAACATCCAGCAGGGCGAACATTAAGTCCTAGAGTTCCATGCTCAGCATTTGAAGCAATCTGGTTGCAAGCTCCAAAAAGCTTGGGTGATTCCACCCCCACTGCACTTCCAAGGATTTCAGATTCCACAGCTTCTCTCTTAAACCCTCTCTGCTTGGTTTTTGCAGCTTTCCTTGGATGATCCACATTCTTGACTTTTCCAAACTTCTGGGGTCTCCACTGCACCTTTGGCTTCACACTTACATCTTTACATATTGCCCTTTGGGGGCACACTGCTTGGCCTCCCCTTTGCAATCGAGGTGGAAGCCTTCTTACCCTCAGAATTTGTGCATTTTCCTTGCACCTAAAATCAGCACCATGTGGATGCCACCAAGGCCTGCTGCTAGCTGGAGCAGTAGCCAGGCTTTTCTCTCTCTTGGCTATAGGGGTCCAGTGCCTGGATTGCTGGTCTCTGTTTACCTGATTGTGAAGAAAAGCTTTTCTATGTTGCCGCCATTCTGGAACCTCATGTGGTCTCCTGTGCTGTTCTGGAGCATGGTGCTCTGAAGCTTTCTCATCTGAGAAAATTCTTTCACTTTTGCAGTTTTGGGGCTGCAAAGGGTGGAGACCCGCTGCTTCCTGGGATGCCCCGTGGCCATCTTTCTTATCTCTCTGTTTCTTCTCAGCAATCAAATTCTCGGCACTATCTTTACAATCCACAGCTTTACTAGAGTTTTCCTTCTGGCCAAACTCACAGTGTTTTAAATTTTCCTGCTGGGCTCTTTGCTCTTGATTTGCAACATAGATCTGGCTAAAAGCCCCCAAAAGTAGCCATGCCACAGCCTCAACATTTGACTGCCTTGAAATTTCCTGTGCCAGATTAATCAGTCCTTTACCCTTGATCTCAGTCTCAGGCAAAGTCTCTGGTGCATGAGCAAACTGCAGATAAACTTTCTGCCAAGCCATAACATACATCATAGGGAGTTCAACAACCAATACAGCCCTCCTTCCCAGCAGAAACTTCACAAGCCTGGTCTTTACTATCAGGCTTTCTACCAGCCTTCTGGTCTCCTGAGCTCCGACCAGAATCTGCTCCTCAGAAAAACCTAAGTTGCTCCAGCTCTGTGCATCCAGGCAACATGTCCAAACCTTTCCAAACTCTGCCCATAAGCCATTTCCAAAGCCTCTCGAAAAACATGCTCAAGTATAGTCACAGCAATGACCCCACTCCTCGGTACCAAATTCTGTCTTAGTTACTTTTTACTCATCACTGAGACAAAATACCTGATGCCCAAAGTGGGAAAAGAAAGGCTTATTTCTTACAGTTTTTGGAGATTTCAGTCCATACTTAGTTGGCTCCAAGGCAGGGTGGCGTGGTGGGGCCACAGTTCATGGCAGCTGCAAACAGCAAGTGGAAACCCGCAAGAGAGAGACACACCTTCTTACTGCCATTACATCACATCCTAGCTCCACCCCAAGGAAGGTTTAGCACTGATACCACCAATCCAAGCACTAGACAATGAACCAATCACAAATGCACAATGACAATACACGAGGCCTGGGGGCCACTGACATAAACCATGATAACTATTAACTAGCATTTGTTATTCTTTTATAGTTTTAGGCTTCAGTCCTTTGATCTATCATTTACAGAATGACCTAGCTGACTTATTTTTCCTATTTAAGTTACATAAGTTGTCACTGTGTTCTATATTAGTGCTTGTTCTTCTTGTTTTACATAGATTTTCTAATAATAATTTTATTCATGCTAATTTATTATTTGAAAAGTGATGAAACTGGAGACCATTTTAGGAAAAGACATTACATGGTATTTTTTTTTCCAGAGATACTTTTACCTACAAGTTGAAATTCTAAGGTCACAGTGCTTAAAATAAACTCTCTCCACTAGATTAAATACAACTTTTAATTGTAGTGCCACTCATACAATATCTCTAATCAGAACTCTATCTCTGGTTTACACAAATGTGCTCTAAACATGCAGCTTTCACCTCTAATGATTTCAAGGACTCTGTCATTATCCCATTTTCCAGGGCGAGGTGATTTCTAATTACTGCATATCCTGATGTTTAATTTCATGTGATAAGCTTGAAACTAATAGATGAATGGCCCTGTTTAATTTTGGAGGGCAAAATAATTTGAATAGAATGTCATGGGGAAAAAAAAGTACACTTAAGAAGTAACAAAAGTGAATTTCACAAAATAAGATATCTATTTAACTGAGATTTGCCAACATTATTTCTATGTGCACACACACACACACATAGAAACCAGAATAAAAGCCTCTTTTTCTATTTTAAAATCTCTTAGAAATAGACTAAAATGAAAATAAGCATTTTTCTATTGGCTTACATATTGTGTTTTTAAAAATTCACTGTAAATGGGCAAATCTATTGCTGAAAATATAATATCATAGAGCTAATGTGCACTTTGAGCTTTCTATATTTTTATTTTGCTTTTTTTGATTATAATAGGACATTAAAAATAATGTGAGCATGGAGGCAAACTGAACCACAGCTTTTACAATATCTGTTTTAGGAAATTTTCCCTTTTATTTTCCTTTCTTAAATTAAAAAAATAGAAATGTCAGATCTTCCTATGCATAATAAATAGTTAGAAAGTGTAACTGAACAGATTTATAAAGAGGCTAGCAATGAGCTAACAGAGCACCTCTCTGCTCTGGGCTCTGTACATTTGTGCAGGGGAGATAAGCTCTTACTGCCAAAGGAGTCAGGCTGCTTAAAGAAATGTACATCATATTCAAGCACGGCTGATATTTCTTGGCTGTTCACCATTTTGAGTGCAAAAAGTGGTTTTTGCTAACTCCATTTTGCTGCTCATGGAAAGTTGAAAAAAAATCAATAGCTGCAGGTTGATGAAACCTAAATCCATTTGATTCCTTCCACCATTGCCATTATGCAGACACTCAAGTGTGATGTATTTAGTTCATGCAGTACTTATTACTCTGGAGCACAGCTTCTCATCAGGGAAAAATTAGATCAGATGAGAAGTAATCAAGAAATTCTGGAGAGCTTATGAAGATCCTCTGAACTTTTTTTTTCTTCCTCCTCTGACTTTGACTCCCCTTCTTCTACAATAAAGAGAAGTTGAAATCTTTGCAATAAAGCTCCAGAAAGTTCTGTAAAATGGTTTTATGTCTCTGTTTTTGCCAGTATTTTTATTTAATATCAGTCACCGTAAGAAGAATATCAGTCTAATGAATAACAAATTAAAATGTTTCCCCTTTACTGAAACTACCAAAGCCACTCTTTTTTTTTTAAAGGAATTGAATCAATAAAAATAACTGCATAAACTGTTTTGAATGTTTTCACTTTTGTTGCATTGGCTATTTAACAGAAAGATATTTTATTTTATTTTATTTTATTTTATTTTATTTTATTTTATTTTATTTTATTTTATTTTATTTTTGGTACCAGGCTTTGAATCCATGACCTTGCACTTGACAGGCAGGTGCTTGCACCACTGATCTGAAGCCCTGGCCCCGAGACAAATATTTTAAACTAGTTGTATAGTCTGAAGGCTGTGAAGATGTATTCGACAATGAACTGCCTTGATTCCAATTACATTTCTTCCATTACTAGCTGTTTGATTAATTTTGGACACATTATCTTTTCTCTCTAATCTTCAAATGTTTGGTAAGAGAATAAAATGAAAGATCACTGTGAAACTTTAAGCACAGTAAACTTTTAACATATGAGTTTCTAATAGCAGTCCTTTACATCGTAGACATTATATTTCATTGTGAAGAAACTTTTATATCTTAGCGATGATTTGTAAGACTGATTTCAATATTTAGATCACATTGTCAAAAGTCAGGTACTACAACACATGATCAAATAATCATCTGGTCTAACTTCCTGTGTTGTAATCAAAAACAGGAAGATAACAGAGAATCAGAATGACTTGTCTCAGTGGAACAGCTATGCTTAGTGAAGACCCAAAGCTGGAAATTGGATGTGTTGAGTTTTCAGAAGAGTCAAGTCTATTGACATTTCTGAGTCTACCTAGACTTGTTTTCCAGACATGTATGGACAAGTTAGGTTCTAGATTACATACAGTAATGTACAGTGAGAAACTGATCATAGAAATGCATACAAAAATTATTCTTACCGGCAATGATACAAGTGTCTGACCACTCGTAGCAACCTTTCTCAAAATTTATTGACTCTCTCATTGATAGTATAAGAATCATTATGGTGGGAAAAACCAAACAGAAGATACTGAAGCTTCCCAGTCTCTATCAGACAAAATAGTGGGAATAAAACAATGTTGAATCTAGGGAAAAAAATCAATCTATCATCATAGAGTTTAAAGATATGGGAGATGTGGTTTCATTTATGCTCAGTAACACTGTGTTGGTTTTGTAGAACCAGATGGATTGTAGCCACGTGTTAGTTCCAATCATATTTGCAGTTCTGAATGAGGAGCCTGAAAGGTATGAAGTAAGCTTGCCTTGGAAACTTAATATGCTTCTGTTTATATGACAAAAGCAGTATTTTCAATTCATCAGTTGAGAGGATCAAAACTGCCTTTTGTGAAAAGAACAGCAGAATATATTATCATGGCTTGAGACTGCATTAACTTTTTCCTTTGTATGTGTAAAAATTATACTTTGATAACCTTTGCATTTTAAAAATTGTCACAATGACTCTAGTTTCACTCTCAATCTTACATCATAAACTGGAAACACTTGCTGCCCTATTGAAATAAGCTCTACAATGATACAGAGATAGGCCATATGTAGGAAAGTCGTCTTCAGTTGTTCAGCAATGGCGGGTAATACAAAATTGGGCAGGATGAAATATGTCTTAAATTTGGTGGGTTTATCACCTTTTTTCTTAGTAATTTTATTCTGGTAAGAGGAGTGAATGAACAATTGTGGTGATCATATCCTAAGAAAGGTAAGAAAATAAAAAGCTAAAAACTTTATGAAATGGAAGAAGAATCAACCCAATTTAAACCAAGTATGCTTCTTAATAATGCAAGGAAAAATCTAGAATGTACTGGAAGAGGAAGAAAATGATGACTATAACAACAGTCCATTTCAGGGGACATTACATATGTTCTGTTGTAATATACACAAAAGCAAGCTAGTCTTCAATTCAAAAACTCTATGAAAGAAAAGACTGGAATGGTACACATAGTGGACAGTATCAGATGCACAAATACCTGATGCAGTATCATTGCCTGACATGTAATTATAGCTGGGGTTTTACTGGCAGTGTTTCATGGCACTGAAAATCTTGGTGTCTTGTGTGTCTAATTTATTTCAGGCTTCTCAGAGCTGCACACATACATGCTGGCATAATGTGCTGAATAGTAACTTGGGACTAAAGAGCAATTCATGTCCTTAAGAAGAATGCTTAACTATTAGCAGCAGCAGTTGCAGGAAGCCTCAGGTGGATAATTCTAAGAGAGTAACCCCTCTTGGTATACTACCCCAATTGGAAGGGAGCTTAGTTATTCAATATAGTGTCTTTTACTGCACACGCCATGGCTTGTCCTCTCATTTTTCACAGTCTTTAACTCCTTCCTTATGAAATGATCTCTTCAAAGCAGCCTGGAAATGTCAATCTTTGTTTCTGGCTATGAGGGCTGTAGTTCAAGGGTTACCCAGGCTGATATCTTCTCTAAGTAAATCTAACACAGTAAATTTTGCTTGGCTATAAAGGGTACATTCTGCTGAAGCAATTATGTTGCATGTTTAATTAATAAATTAAAATAGTTCTTTCAATTTTGAGGATCAAAATAATCACTTTTTTAAAAAACATAATTATCTTCCATAATCATACTGTTGGAGGTCAGATTTTCAGGTTCACTCCCGCTTTACTGATCACTACTCTACATTTCAAATCTAGTTTATTTATTTTCTTTATAGCTAGCACACCCAAGTCACTACTATTTGTAGTTTTACAATTCTGTTGTCTCTGAAATTAACATATATACATTTATATTGCATCATAAATGAATTAGAGAGAAAGTCCTATTTCTATAAATGTAGTTCAGGCACTACGGGGAATTAGATAAGGGAATCGGTGTAGTTTTCTGTTTGAATAATATATTTGCTATGAAATTAAATTGAGGAGAATTAGACACATAAGAGAATTGTTAAACCTATGCACAAATTGACTTTAGGTACCTCTTGTGGTGTTTTGTTCCTGGAAGCACTCTTATTATATTGTGAATCTCTGGCATGTATTCATTAGAGTCTTTTATTACATTTTGAAAAGCCAAAAATACAATTTATATCAATTGACTTTTCATACTTCTTGGGAATTTGATTGAATGTGAAAAGCTACTTTAGTTTCTACAGTATACACTAGTGATTGGAATATATACTCGTGTAGATGACTTGTTAATATGTCTAAAATTTTGAGATAATTCACTATAAAATATGAAACGCTACAAACATCCACCAAATTTATAGAACCTATAATCTTATCCCCACCCCATTTTTAGGAGACTCGGTCTCACATTGTAGAACAGGCTCATCTTGAACTCCAGTGATCCTCCTCTCTCAGCGTCTCAAGTGCTGGACTGCAGGCATGCATCATCGCACTAGATAACTATAATGTTACTGCATTTCTAAAGATACATTTACACATATAGACTCACATAGATAGCCCCTCTGAATTTCTTTCTCCACCATTTTGAATTTGGAAGAGGGAAGTAGGCATGGAAAATCAAATAAAGTTAGGAAAAAAATGTCATATATGCTTCTGTATAAAATCATTTACTTAAATTTTTGTTCTGTATTAGATGATAGTCCTCAGATACTGTACAGTAACTTTTTATCTCTTCCTTTTTTTCCTTTTGAATATGAAGATATATATTAGGGCTTAGAGAGATCAATTTGCCAAATGGTCCCAGGTCCATAAAGGTAGAATCAACATTTAAATCTTTCTTTGTTTTAGATTTTGATGATTTGTGTAAACTTTTTGTTTCATTTTGATTAGAATACATTTGGTTTTTCTTCAATAAATTATTTAAGATGTGGGTACATAGTAGTTCACTGAATAATTGATAAATTTTTATTCTTTGATTTTAATTCCTTTTGTATTTTCTCAGACAGTTATCATATTATGTTAAAGAATAATTTGACCCATCTATAATTCTGTTAAGATTAGATGTTCTTTGAAAGTACAATGTAAATTGATTGTAATGGTATACATAAAAGTTATAAATTGTTAAATTTGGATTGCATTTGTCATTGTTAAAAACAAATAGTATACATGTATGATTTTAACTTTGTCCTTTATATTGCACCCTATAAATAAGTTTCTTTAATATTGCTATGCTTATTTGCAAAATATTTTACAGGTTTTACTATCTACCTAACTAATGACAGATACCTAGGTAAAATATTCAAGAGGTAATTTGAGTTCAAACATTGAAATGATAAAAAAAACTCAAAATATTCAAGAAAGAAAAATTCACTGCATGTTATAGAGGATTTTCTATTGAATATTTGAATAAAATAAGATACTGAACTTATGTGACATGACTACACCAAAATAAAGACATTTAAAACCAGATTGGCTTAATACCACTTTACCTAGTAGTACTTCCTGTCAAAAATATTTTTATGTGAAATTGAGTAGACTATTTTGTTTTAAAAGAAATACTGAAAGGCTAAGATGCACTCAAAAATGAGTGTCTGTTATTGTCTGAGTAATGTTATTTTGACATATTTGCTTTTCATGTCTTTACACTGAAATGGTATATTAATAGCAGAGAGATATTTAGAAAATTGTGAGACTGTTTCACCTCTTGCTTATTCATTCCAACTATTGGATAAATATTTCCATATCTTCAAGAACTTGTTCCAAAAACCAATTTTTCCTATTGCTGTCTAAAATTATTTTCTGTTAATTATTGCCTAACCCTTGCTAGAAAAAATTTAAAGCTTGAATATAACTTTTAATTCATATTGTCATTCCATATGATATATCCTGGTTTATGAAGTTCTGAAATATAATCATAATAAAATCCCTGTAATCTCACTTATTTTTAAATTGTTCTTACACTGAATCAGTCCTGGCTTATTAGTTACATACAAATTAAATATTACTTCAATTCTCAAAAAAACATATTTTATCTCTTATAATATGGAAACACTTTCGGTCTTATAAGTAGTTATCATTTAATAATGACTTGCATTATTAAATGTAGATAATTAAGTTATTAAATTATTATTAATTTTGTAATTTTCTGATCTGGCTCACGGATCAGTCCGTAGGTCTCACCTGGAGAGGGAACAGGTATGGGGGGCAGGGCAAGAGGAAAGAGAGATGGAGACAAGTTGAGCAGTTCCAATCAAGTCTCGTTTATTGAGGAAGTGAACATGGTTTATATAGGGTGAGGACAGGAAATTGTCATCAGGCAGAGATGTTGTGGAGAGACCGGATAGGTCGCAGTCATGTCCGGCCAGGCAGAGAGGATCATGGGCAATGTAGGCAGACGCACTAAATGCCCACAGGAGGGCGGGATGGGGTGGCAGCAGTGAGGCTATCATGCCACTCCCTACAATTTTCTTTTGTTTAAAAATCTTTACTAATGTTATTTTGACATGTTTTCATGTAGTCCAGTTTTTTATGCCTCTTTTTAAATAGCTATTTTAAAGAATTTCTTAGGTAGGCTAATAGAAAGCATAAGGATAATAGATAGATAGATAGATAGATAGATAGATATTGTAGTGAGGTTCCTTGCTACTCTGCCAGATAAATAATGCTAATATTCCACCATGTGCAGAATAATAAATCAAATGTTTAATAGAACTGCCCATGGCAAAACTTTTGTCTAAATGTTCTCAGATTTCACCTGAAGAAAAATTGTTACTTAAATCTACATGGGTTCATCACTTTACTGATCTTTATATCTCTAGTATTCCAATGACTGCCTGTATACTAAGGGAGGGGTTGAAACGCTTTCCTAGCAGTGTCTGTATCTTACTTAACACAAGGCTATGTGAATCCAAGCCATAGAATAAAAGAACATCATAGAATTCTTCCGTAAGTGGGAATCATCCTCCCAATTTTGTGCAATTTAATGATTATTTAATGATTCCTTAGTGTTTGATTCTTAACTTCCAATTAGCCTCAAGTAACCTACAACCTCATTTCTTTAAGGTTTCTACTGCTACCCACATTTCTTTGATCAAAAATTTGGATTCCCTGCTTAAAAATGCAACCACATTTATGCTTTTTTCTAATTCCACATTAAAAGTGCCCATTTGTCACTTGGCTTGTTTGGACTCTGGCCTGAGTGATACTGTGTTGACCCCAGCGCCCTCCTGACAGCCTTCTGTCCTAGGCTTTGCCTACTTCTCTGTTGGGTCCCTCCTTTGGCTCCATCGCTGCTTCTTTCTCCAATGCTACAGAAATGTTCATGGCCTTGGATAATGTTATGCAGCACTCATAAACACTCCGAATGATTTTATCTGCCTTCTACCAAGCCTTACAGCTTTTCAAATTCAAAATTATTTTTTCTCAAAATTGCTCCTCTTTGTTCTTCATATTTTTGACAAATAGGACTTCTACTCATTCAATGAGTTTCCAAGTCTACCTAAGAGTTCTGGTTAGTAATTTGATGTGGCAACCTGGCTAAACCATGACATTTTTTTGTGAATGACATTTTTTTTTGGGGGGGGAGTAAAATTAGTATACCCATCAGAAGACTGAGCAAAGCAGATGGACTGCCAGAATGTGAGTGAGCCTCATCTAATCAGTTGAAGATTTCAAAAAAGAAGGCTGAACTTAAAGGAAGAGAAAAGAATTTTGCATATAGCAGCCTTTTGATTTGAGGTGCAGCATCTATACGGCCCTGGGCACAGTTGCCAGGCAGCACTGAGGGTTTGGGGCTTTCAGAGTACCTTACCACAGAAGCCAATCTTTAAGGATGAGTTTCGCTGTGTTTGTCTCTCCCCAGCTGGCTTAGGGGTAGAGG
>PVJX010008205.1:0-66859 GCA_004027295.1 Dolichotis patagonum | reverse complement strand
ACTCCCAATGTCTCTTTCTATTCCAGTCACGTTTCCTCTTTCACTCAGGCCTCTGTGATTAAAGCCTCCTCTTTTGGATATTCCCCAGCTGTATTGGCAGTTTTTGTTGTTCAGTTAAATTATACCGCAGTTTTGATGTTTGTTGTAGAACTAGTTCACTGTCTGACAAATATGTGAATCTCTTATCTCTCAAGCTAGTTTCTGAGCTGCTTAAAAATACTCATAATTGCAGCTACCATTTGCTGACCATTATGTTAATTACCCAATATACTCGAGTCACGGTATTAGTTATTTATTACCATGCAACAGAATATTGAAAATCAAACGGCTACAAAAAAAAATATTTTCTCTTGCAATTTCCAAGGGTCATAAATTCAAGAGTGGCTTAGTTGTATGTTTCTGGCAAGGTCACAGTCAAGATACAGTTGGGGACTGCAGCAGTCTGAACGGGCTCAATTAAGAGGAGATAACTCACTCCCAAGCTTACGCGTGTGTGGCCCCACCGGCGCTTGTCTCAACTCATGGCTATAGGCTAGGTTTCACTAGAGTGAGGTAAAAGAGAGAGAAAGGTAGGGAAGGAGGGGGGGAAACAGACACACACACACACACACACACACACACAGAGAGAGAGAGAGAGAGAGAGAGATTCTTTTATAACCTAACTTTGGAAGCTACATACCATTCTCTTCTGCCATGTGCTTATTGGTCACATCGACCAACACTGGAGCAGGGAGGCAGGAGTGAAGGCAAGGGTGTTTACCCAGGAGACAGAAATCACTGGGAAACTCTCTTTCCACCCAGCTACTACACTATGTGTCTCTACTCAGGAGTTATTGGGACAAAAGAGTTCAAAAGTTACACAGCTTATAGAAGGCAATTTGGAGTCAGATTCACAGTTAATACACAGACACACTAAACATCTTATCTGGCACCCTGTAATTCCATTAATACACACCAAGCACCTACAGTACAGCTGGGGACAAATCACATGTGGTCTATAGTATTACAAAATTTAAATCTTGGTGGAGAAGGCAGAGGATAAGCAATGAAAAATGGAAACAATATGCACATAATAACAAATGATGGCAATGCTAGATTCTGTCTGCCCCCGTTCACCCCTAGAACCCAAGGTTGAAGTCTATGATGGAAGCATTCTATAGGAGTGACTGATAAATCCACTTTGGTTACTCAGAAAAATCTCTTCCCTGTCTGTGGATCAAACCAAGGTAGAATTCTACCCCCATTTAAATTCACTGTGTGACATAAGCCCAGGCCCTTCACCTTCCTGAACCAACCTCAATTTCTCAACTGTGAATCATCTTGGAAAAAGAGACTAAAGGATCTGCAGTCTGTCCTCCTCAGTAAAATGCTTTAATCTAAACATGGAGTAGCAGAGAGCTAGAGTCTGAGACTAGGGACATCTGGCTCTGTGTCCTCTATCCTTGTGCTAAGGGATCTGTGGGTTACAGACTCTGTTCCCATTCCATCACCTTGCTTGGAAAGCAAGGAGTTAGGTCAGCTAAAGACTGCTACCTCTGGCTGCTACAACACAATCCCACAGATTGGGTGATGTAAGTCCTAAATCAAGTGTCAGCAGATCTTGCTCGCTCTGGAGACCTTGGAGGAGAATCTGTGCTTTGCCTCTTCCAAATCTTGGTGACTGCTACCATTGTGGTTTATGGCCACAACATACCAGTCTCTCTCTCTGGTTGACCTGCTTGTTTCCTTTTTCTCACTTTTGTAATTTCCTTCTGCCTCTGCTGTAAGGACATCTATGATGGCATTTAAACCAACTTGGAGAATCCAAGATATTCTTGTCTGGAGTTTTTACTTAGTCATATCTGCAAGACATTTACCCTAGGTGGTAACATTCACAAGTTTCAGGTTCCAGGGCTTAGGATAGGGGCACTGTTGGAAGATATTCTCTGCCTCACCCTTCTCCTGGTGTTCACTCTAAGGACTTAGTAAGTATGAACAGTAACGTGCATACTTAGATAACACCTGGATTACAGTGAACACTCAGAGAACAAAACTAGCAGGTGGTCAATGAGGGATGGAAGGAACTGTACCTGCCATGATGCCCAGGCCTCTCCTGTTAGCTGGTGAGAAGGTTCAGAGTCCTCAGTGAGTCTCTGCAGACAGACAGAATCCAGCCCCTAGTCCTGGCAAATGGTTCCAAGTGACCTTGTGACCAGGTACCTTTCTGTCTAACAGTGACCATTTAGAGCCAAGCAGGGGTTGCCTATGAGCTTGTATTAATATGTACACTCACACAGAAAATTGATTTTTCTCTTTAAGCACAAAATGTAGCAGGTTTATAACCTTTCTGCAGCTTGACAAAGGCCATTTATAACCTACTTTCTCCATCACCCTTCCTGGCGCCGGTCTCAAATGTCTCTAAGAAATCTCTCCTGCATTTGTAATTACAAATGTTTCTTAGGCAAAATTTAATTTCCAAGAGGGATGACCTCTTTTTTTTGTGGTGGTTTCTGGAAATTAATTTTGCGGTGTGTGTGTGTTTTGTTATTGATGTCATTTCGGAGGATGGCTTGGAGAGAAGAGGTTTGGGGAGCCAGCTGGGGGGAGGCACCCTGGGAGGGCATTTGAATCAGTTATGTCCAGTGATGGATGAGGAGGGCTGGGCTCTGTGTGTTAATCTTTATGCACAGCCAATGCAGGCAAGATGACTGACATTAAAACCTGGGGCCTCGTTTTCTGTTTTGAGGCAAGAGAGTTCCAAATACAGCAGAGTTGAAGAAGATGAGCCCTGCCTCGTTAAATAAAAGAAAGTTAAATATGTAGTGCTAATGTTCCATAGTATAAAATTCTCAGAGCACTTAGGGTGTGCCAGACACACAGAGAAGAGCATTTCAGCTGGGGTTACTGAAGGTGAGGATCCTTGGGGTTCGCTCAAAGACCAGGATTAGCTTGTGAGGAGGAAGGCATACATGGCAAGCAGAGGATGTGAAATCATCTGTAGAAGACTCAGCTTAGCAGCATAAGGAAAATTCAAGTTTTTGAAAATTCATTTATTATTCAAGCTGGGGTTGCTAAGTAGAAGTAGCACTTTGATCCCCCTTTAAAGGATGGTTTAGAGGAAGTGGACTAGAGGCCAGAAGACAAGTGAGAAGGTGTTCTCATGTTTGTATCAGGAATCTCATTTAGGGCTCAAGGGATAAGGCTAGGGAAGAGAATAATTCAAGACAGAAAGGAAGATAATTCATATTTTATAAGTGCCACACTATGTGGCAAGTCCTGAAGTGAGGTATGTAAACTTACAATCCAATTTAAACTTCACAGTGAACCTGTAGGTATAAGTGCTTTGCTCATTTAATAGATGAGGATATCAAAATTTAGAGAGATGATAATTTGTTGAGAGTCACACAGTAAGAAGAGGAAGAGCTAGAATTTAAAATTACACTCTTAGGGATTCTTTTTTAAAAATCCAGATGCCTCCTTAAGTGACCTTTATAGCATCAGACCCTACCTAACAATAACAATATAAATAATCATGAAGATGATCCCAGCAACATCAATATTAATAGCAACTAATATCTGCTGTGTGTGGCCTTGTGAGCCAGCATTCTAGGTATTTGCTAACAGTGTCTCCCTTCTTTATTCTCACAATTCTTTGTACAACGTGTTCACAAAAGTCGTGTTTTACAGGCGGGTGCAGTGAAGTGCAGAGAGGTAAAGGTACTTGTCCTCAGCTATTAATTCGCCACTTTGAAGGCTTCCATTCTGAAAGTAGGAGGGGACAGTGTGATGGGGCCTGCCACTTCCTCTGCTGTAACCAACCTTTTGCTCTCTTTCCTCTCTGAGCAGTGTCCTGAAGAGCTGAAGCCCATGAAGGATGGCTCTGGCTGCTATGACCACTCCAAAGGCATCGACTGCTCTGATGGCTTTAATGGCGGCTGTGAGCAGCTGTGCCTGCAGCAGACACTGCCTCTGCCTTACGATGCCAGCTCCAGTACCATTTTCATGTTCTGCGGGTGAGTGTCTCTACCCAAGCTTCAGAGATCTGCATATCCTCAGGGGATGTGTGGGAAAGTGGTCCAGAGCTACAGACCACAGGGTTGCAGCTAACCTTCTGGGAAATGTCCTTTCTGGTTCTTTTTCATCAGCCCAGAAGGCAGGAGGCAAGAGAATCACCTGTTGGGTATTGTGAAGAAGAATGGATGAAGAAAAAAAATAATAAATTCAGGCAGTCAGTGGAGGCCCTGTCCAGGCTGCCATCTATGGTCAGAACATTTCTCCCACTGAGATCTTCTATCTCCTTTTGTGGCCTTGGTCAGTGCAGTTTGGAAACCAAAAGCCAAGATCTGAAAGGTGTCCACAAAGAAACCATTGTTGCATAATTGATTTGCATGTGCTTAACCCAGATTTGGAACTAGATTCTGCAGGAAATCAGCAATGCAAGTTCAATGCTCAGACTTTCTGTGCCTTACTTCCCCTAAAGCTAAGGGCAATTAATTGGGGAGCAGTAGTGTAAAGAAAATTATATAGATAAAACTCAAAGTGCAGTTTTTGGATTATGAAGACCCCAAACTGAGATGCTTGTTGTTATTGTTTGTCTTATGATACTACTAGGGACAGAAGGTGCCAGGCAGGTGCTCTAACACTGAGCTAGTTCTGTAACCTCTTAAACTGAATTTAAAAATTGATGTTAAAATGAAAGTGAGGGACATACTGGAACTGACTTGCTGCGTGGCCTGGAACAAGACGTTTCTGATCTCTGGGCCACAGTCTCACCACTAGAAGAAGAATCTTTCCACAATCACTGCTAAGGATTCTTCCAACTCACCTGCTTTCCATATGTGCAGCAGGAGTTACTTCTTGCTGGTGCCACACTGAGCATAGCGTGTGGTCCTCAGCAACCACTCAAGAAAATAACAGCATTTTTCTTCTCCTCTTCATTCTCTTTCTGATGAACTTTGCATTGGAAAATTTGCTCATCTTTTGACAATATTCTGTGACTCAGAAAAACAACCCCATGCTGTTGCGAGAAGCATGCCCAGCACGCTCATCCCTGTATCAGAAAAGCAGAAGAAGAGATTCAGAAACCTGTACTGCCTCACATATCACAACAAAAAGAGAAGGGAGCACACGTAGATTTAATCCCAGTTTACCAGGAAATTAATTTAACTTTCACGGTTCCAGTATACAAGGTTCAGTAGTTATTTCAGGGTCTCTTTTCCTGCCCTGGTTACACAGGGGGCTGCAGGTGCCTTCAAGCAGGTGTTGGAGCAGCTCACTGGAGGCCCCAGATATGTATCAGTAAAATAAATAAGAAATAAATTAGCGTACGCCCGACCTGAATTTATGGCGTCTCTCCTCAGCTTAAGTGACTGCAGGGCAGTGTTGAGTAAATTATGCATGGACTTAGATCTGCAGGCTTGCATACAGAATCACCTGGCTTCTTAGCATTGTTATTTTCCTCCCTGTCTGCTGGGGAGGGGTGGGTGTTCTTCAGTGAAAAAAACAGCAGTAACGGCAGCAGCCACAGCTGTAATGGATGTTGACTTCAGAAGCAATCACCACCTTCCATTCAGAGCATGCTTCAGGGAACCTTGGATTTGATAGACATAGTCTCCAGGCCCAGTCCCACGTCTCTCTATTAGACATTGAGCAGCAAGCCTTGCTGGAATCCTTGACCTTATATTTCCTCATTTATAAAATTTTAATAACGCCAACCTTAATATAATGGGGGCTGGGATGAGTACATAGTACTCTACATTTGTTACGCTATTAAGGTTAAGCAACACACTCAAGGTCATAGAGCAAGTAGTATAGATCTTTGCCTCCTTGCTGTGTGATCTTGAACAAGGTATTTAACATCTCTACCTCAGTTTCATCATCTGTAAAAAAGGTTTAATAATACTTTCTGCCTATGGATGTGTTGTGAGGGCCAAATGCATACATTAAACCTTGCATTAATATTAAGGTCCTATGGAATGGTGCCTGGCACAGAATTAGAATGGCATGTTGAATAATAATTAAGGTGAATTATCCTAATGGTGATTGTCTACTACTTGCTGGGTGACCTGATACCCTTGAAAGTGTGGCTTCTAAATCTGTGACTGTGGGACATAGTAACATTCTCAGTCATAAATGGTGTGTGAAAGTGTTAAGTAAGATAGGGCACAGTGCAGTTTGAGCTGTTAAAGGCCATCCAATATCTAATACCCATAGAAATGACAACAAAGCAAATAAAACCAAGGTCTCCCCCAAACCAGCTGCAGTTTCAACATGATTTGGAAATTGACTATTACGGATGCAAATGAGGAGTTACCACACTTGTTAGAAGCACTATAAACAATGAAGACTATTAGCAGGTGCTTTCGAGAAAGTGTTGGTTGAGAAAGAAAGTGGAATGCCCTTGAATTAAGCAGGAAAAACAAAAACCCTCACTCAAAAAGGACTTCCCAGCTCACTCAAAGTTCTGTGCCCTTTCTTAAGAGCTTCCCTGTCAGGAACGGATTTAATAAATCTGTTTGCTGTCAGGCAAGTAGTGGCAAATGTATGTTCCATGACTATTCTAAGTGCACTGTATGTAAGCTTCTTTAATTATCATAACAAGTTTGCTACAGAGGTATACTATGGTTTCCATTTTACTGTTAAGAAAATCAAGTACAGAGTGGCTCAGTGGCTTGTTCATGGTCACATGGCTGGTAAGTTGTGTGGGGGGGCACTTCAGGATTCAAGCCCAGCTCATGTGCTCCAGTCCCAATCAAGACAAATCTAATATGAGTTGCTGCTCTCAGGATATATCTAGTTATGTAGTTTTGGGCTGGTCACTCAATTTCTCTGAGCCTCTGTTCTTCCATGCAGAATTACAAGTGACTGTAGCACCATCATGAGGATTCAAGGAAATTATATACACACAGGGGCTGTCATAATTAAGCTCCCAGTAAACTATACTAATAATTAGTCTCATGAGTATAGAACCCTCTTGCATAAATATTCAATTGCAAGATTTTGTATTTTGCCCACAACTCTTATCTCCAACACCTACAACAATGTCTGACATATAGTAGGTTCTAAATTTATAATTATCAAATTATTATTATGATGGCCCTGAAGCAAGGCCAGCAGATCGCTGTAGCTGCTGGTTTCAAACAGGAGCCTAAAGAGAATTCTTTCTGTGGTCTGTTGGCCATTTCAGAACTTTGGAAATGGAATGGTCAATTCATCAGAAAGAAATAGCAGGTGAGTATGGCAGACTTTAGGGGCCCTGCAGGGGAGAGACCCGGGCGCCTCGGGGACCTGCACAGCGCGGTTGACTTGGGGTGCTGGGAGAACAAGGAGCTCCACTCCTCTCTGGGGGTGGCTGAGAGTGTGGCAGACTTTCGGCGGCCTGAAGGAGAGAGACCCTGGTGCATCGGGACCTGCACTGTATGGCTCGCTTGGGGTGCCGGGAGAACAAGCAATTCTTCCCGTCTCTGGGGGGCAACTGTGATCCTGCCTGCATGTGCGCTGAGAATCAGACATCTCATGTCATCCTGTCCTGCATCCCGTGTCCCCCTTCCCCCTCCCCCCTGCCTAGCAAGTAGGAGCCAGTGAACTACACATCTTGTGTAAAGATCGACTATGTTATTTAGTATGAGCTCTCCATATGCAAAGATAAGGACAACCATTTGGAAGAAAACAAGAGACAATATGACAGATAGTGAAGATCTCTGGTTATCTTGCTTTGAAATTTATGCTTTCTTATGTCTCATTCTGTTCTGTTTTGTTGTGTTTAATTTTACTCCCTTTTAAAATAAAAAATTATTATTATAAAGATGGTATCTTACTTTCTCATTGCAGGGACACAGTATCTAATATCTACAACGTAAAGAAACAAAGGTTTATTTTGGCTCAGTTTGTAGAGGTTTTAGTCCATAATCAGCTGGCTCCAAGGCAGGGCAGCATTGCAGAGGACACAGAGCTCATGGAATGGTAGCAGGAAGAAAGAGAGTGATCTAGGAGGAGGGAGGTAGACAGACCCTGCCAGGCCACACTCCCAGCCTCTTCCTGTCAGACTGCACCTCCCAACATCACAGTTAGCTCTACACCTATCAGTGGACTGACCTACTGATGATTATTACACCCATGATCCAGTCACCTCTGAATAGGCCCACCTGTGAGTGCATGAGGCTTTGGGAGCATCTGGATATAAACCACAACACATGGCTGAAAACATTGTTTCCTGTCTGAACGTCCCTGCTGTGTTTCCAGCTACCTTCTTCCTTCCCTTTGTCCCTGGCCCTTTAGTATGAACATCTCTGATTGGTTGTCTCATATTGGTACAGGCCTCACCTTCTTAGGTAGTTCTCCTGTGAGTTCCATGCAGGTCGGGAGTAAGATGTGCAGTCCACTTGGAGTGATGTGAAAATACGAATCTCTTCAAATGAAAACTATTTAGATAATGGCTTAGAATTTATCAAATTGAGCTAGGGCAGGTATAGAAAAGACTGCTTTCCCCTCTGGCCCCTTTTATATGAGACAGGAATACTTACATTTTCTTTACATTCTAATTTATCTCTTGAAAGCTTGACACCTCTTGCGGATGAACTCTGACTAGTTGACCTGATTGTCAAATCCTTGTGAAGCCAAATTCTCCAAAACCAAGTAAAGCATCCATTTCCTGGAATCACACAGCCTGTATTTCTCCTTATGGCAGCTCCATTGCTCAGTTAATTACTTTTATGATTTAGATTTTTTTTAAAAAATGCCCCCAGCGCCTTGTGTTTGGGTGGTGATTGGATCTTGGGGACACAATACCAAATGTGCTAATGTGTAGTTGGGAGGAAGGGCTGGCTGGAGGCAGGTCACTGGGCATAACCTGGAAGGATACATCTTTCTCCTCTTTCTACATCTTCCTACTCTTTGCTGCTTGGCTCATCTACGTCCCCCTCCCATCCTGTTTCCACCCTGGAGCCAGCTAACCTTGGACTGAAACTATGAATCAAAATAAAATGCTCCCTTAAATCGTGGGTGTCAGATATTGTGTTTCCGTGGCTGGAAAGTGACTAAGACACTTTTCTACTTTCTTGCCTTGTTATGTTCCAATGTAAACTTCTCATGAGCAGAGTCTGTGTCCTGTTCACCTGTGTGTGTGTGTGTGTGTGTGTGTGTGTGTGTGTGTGTGTGTGTGTATTGGTGGGAGGTGTATGTTACCATTTGATCCACTTGACCCAAGGGCCACTTCAAAACCATTTCAGTGAAATTAAAGAATTCATTCACCTAAGGTTCATCGTACCAGCTTTGTGCCCAGTTTTTTAAATAATGAAGTAATAAAAATACAATGAAGTATTGTGTAAACGTCCTTGCCCAGCAGGGGCAAAGAGGCTACTGGGAGCAGTTGGTTGGTCCTCACTTGACCCAGATGCATGTTGTCAGCCTGCAGCTACCAGCATGGGAGGCAGAAGCAAGTCAATGCAAGAGAGGTTGAGAAGGTCACTGGATACTAGGCTGAAGCATTTAGAAGGAATTTTACAGGTGAGGAAGCCTTACCTTCAATGAAAACCCAGAGAGGTTACCTAGCAACCAAGTTGGTTGGTTTTATTTGCGTGGGTGTATTTACCATGTCTGCTGCACACATTTCCAAGAGAACTTCACTTTACACATACATACATCCAGCATATATTTTAAAACCTGTTAATATGAAGATAGGAATGATCAGAGTCATTTGTAAGGAGCAAAAGGGATAGGGAGAAAATTGTTTCAAATTCTGAAATGATGGTTACTCAACATGAGGTAAATTTAGTGCTGCACTTCCTGGCAACCATGGTAAATAGGGAAAAAATATAAAAGAAAACAAAATACAGTGGCTTATATACTTCACTGGCCTGGTGAAAGAAACTTGAGGTTTTCTGTTTTGTTTTCAGGAGATATCCACCTTTATAACACCGTTGAAGTTTTACTATTTCTCAGGTCATTTAGAGAAGAAAACTAAGACCCAAAGACATCTCACCACCAATTAAGACATAAAGTTAAAAAGGACCTTGAGAAATCCCAAATATCTCTCAGTTGCAGTTTCAATGAAAATATATTTTAAAACCTGTGCTCGAAGCACATGTCCTGCCTAGCTTATCTGTCTAATGTTGCTTTTGTGTGATTTGGGGAGGGAAAGGAGATAAATACACCTGGTTAATATTTGCTGTTAGCTGGAAGTCATTTATTTTCACTGTCAAAGCTGAGATCTGCTCTGGTTTTTAGACAATGCTGAAAATGGAGACCATGGTTTGGGTTTTGACTATCAGTGATTGGCTGCAGAATGGTGGCAGTGCCTTTCTTTTAGAAGAGATCTGGTGTTCCCTTCAAATTTATGGTTGAATGATGTGCAGTTGACATCTGTTGCTTAGTAATGAATGTTTTGATGGGAAATCTTGTTTTTATGTGTGAAAAGGCTTGAGCCCAGGGCCTCACATGTGCAAGATAAGCACTGTACCACTGAGCTGTGTCCTAGTCCTCACTTACCAAATTCTTATGAATTGTTACAACCCTGTATCTCTGTTGTTTAACCACATGCAAAAGCTCAGTTGTAAGAAGTATTCACAGAAAATGGAGGGAAACGGATTAAGTCCATTCATTAATTGCCAATATTTTTACTCATTAACAGCTTTTATATTCAAAGAATCTTACTATCAGTAATTTGACAGAATCAAATTGGTGGCCCCTTTTCTTAGTTTTAAGTTAGATTCTAGTGTTTCTTACTATGGTTTGGTATCTCAGAGAAGATAAACTGTGCTTTATGATTTAGCCTAGAATGCCCCCATGGAATCCTGATTCCTTGCCTTTCTGTTTCTTTTCTTCTCTACTTTTTAATGAATAGTCTTTGGAACATTATCTTCAAAATAGATTTTGTAGAAACTCTCAAGTTTTCTTTGAGTGAAACTGGCAGACCACTGATCTTCATTTTGACTGATGCTGGGACTGAGGCTCTTCCCACAACAGTAATACGGTTGAAGTCCTTGGTTGCTGACCCTGGTCTGATATCCCCAGAGTGGGATTTCTTATACTGCCAAAGTTCTCTGAAAAGGAGTCTGCTTCTCTGTTACCCTGGTGATAGGATTTTTAGAATCATGCCCACATTGTTCGGAGTCTACCTATCTGCAATTCCTTGAATTAGTCTTTCCTTTAACTTTTCTCTATTCTTATATTTTTAGGATTTGTTTCCCTTCTTCTAAAACGATGTTTCTAGCATATCTTATAATTTGGATCTTAAATATCTCACCCAAAACTCATGTGTTAAAGATGGGTCCCTAGAGTAGTTGTGTTCAGAGTTGGCGTCTTAATTTGGATTATGACACATCAGGAATGGTTAATACACTTGTGAGTTTATAAATTAATGATTTTGGGCATGCGGGCTTTGTTATTAAAGTGAGTTCTGACTTTACTTCTTGGCTGCCATAAAATGACCTGCTTTGGTCTGCCAAGCATTCCCTGCCATGATGGTCTGCCTCACCACAGGTCCAAAGCAATAAGACCAAGTAACCATGGACTGAAACCTGTGAAGCCATGGGCCAAAAAGTTCCCCACCTTTAAAATATGTTTCGCAAGTATTGTGTCACACTGGCGATAACACATAGGTATTTCACAAAAGTTGGTTCCATATATCATTAATGAATGAATGAATGAATGAATGAATAAGCAAATAAATAGAATAATATTTTTAGAATCTCTGCTTTGATAATTTAGACACAATGTCATTTTTTGGAGGTCTAGTTTCCTTTTTTGAAAAATAAGCAGATTGGGGAAAGTGCTTTATGCTACAGTGGAAAAAGCACTATATTTAGAGTAAGAAAACTCAGGTAAAGGTCCTAGCTTTTCCAAAGTACTTGTGAATGCCAAGATTCAGCCTCCTCACTGGCAATGTTGGAATGAAATTACCCTTCTCACAATATTACTATAAGGATTAAATAATACAGGCTCTTGGCTAAAGACATACAGGGTTCTGTAGCACAATCTGCAGTCCCGTCTACTTCTGGTATTCCCGGCAACATGATGTGTATATTAAGGGTAACACATTTGTTGCCTTCAGCTAAAATGCCCAGTTTATGTCTTTGTACTTATTTTAATGTTTTGCATCTTGGCATATGTATAAATACAATTTCATACGGATTTTGGCTGGTTTCCTATGAGCCTACGCTCTTTAGATTTTCTGTAAGAAAATCTTCCAGACGACAGAATGTTCTAAAGGAGCTGTATAATTATGTGGCATCATACAAAAAATAAAATTAAAAAAAGAAACCCACAACTAAGTAGACCTTCACATAAATCTTCCTGTGCCCTGAGGTAGCTTATGGGAAAGAATTGTTCACATTTCAAAACTCAGAAGATCATTTGGCTTTATGAGTCTCTGTTTTTTTCTCCCTACCTCTCTAAGGGTCTTACTGAGCAGGCCCCAGGCCTTTTATCTCTCCCTCCTTCTTTTCCTGCTAAACTGTAATCTTTTTCCACCCTAAGGCAAAAGAAAATCACCATGTGGCTAAAGCCACACATGCGCATGCACACGCACGCGCGCACACACACACACACACACACACACACATACACTTGCATTCACACACACTCATATTACATGCGCCTTGAAATATGAACTCTAGGTTTAATCCTAGCACCAACGTTGACTTGTCATTTCTCTGAACCTCGGGTTTTTTTCATCTCACAGTGGGAGTACTGCCTCCCTGTGGAGTTTACACATTTCCTTTTGCTTCAGTAAGGCACCACGACAACTTACTGACTTTAAAGGTTACAGTTCCTAAAATCTAGGCACTGGCATTGTTGCATTGCTTCTGGAATCTTTAAGGGAGAATCTGCTTCCAGATGATAGAGATATTTTATTTTCTTGATTCCCTTCCATAATTATGGTTATATTAATTCTACCCCGAAATCTAGGATTATACTCTGATCTCAATGTTTTATTTAATCACATCTGCAAACTCCTTACCATGTAAGCTAGAATGTTCACAGATGTAGCATTCTGCTTTCCATTACTGCAACAAAATATCTAAGGTAAATAAACTTATGAAGAGGAAAGATTTCTTTTGGTTTACAGTTTTAAGGTCTCAGTCCATGGTCCCTTGGTCCTGTTTCTTTGGGCCTATAACACCGTAGTAATTTATGATGAGAATACATGATGGAGAAACCTGCTCACCTCATAGCAGTTTGGAAGCAAAAGAGATTTAAAAAGTACCAGGGTTTCAATAGTCCATTAAAGCTTTCCAATGACCTATCTTTCTTCTACTATGGTCCTTGTGTCAATAGCACCTTAGACTGATTTATTTATTTTGTTAGTAAAAATACTTGTAAAAGTGATTAGATTAATTTGTACCACCAGGGAAACAATCTGCCCAATGTAGTGGTGAGGCATGTGTCACCAGTGATTCAAGCCGGCAAAAACATGTTAAAGATTTGAGCCATAAGGGGACATTTATCCAAAGAACATTAACAGTTTTCAAGGATTACAATGTGAACATTTGGAGTAAACACTATTCTATCCATTACAGATTGTAAGGACCAAATAAAGTCATATATATATATATATTTCACTCAAATGTGATATCTTCAAGGCAAGACAAGCTTTAAGTGAATATGTACATGCACATATACATGAATATGTCATGATGCATTTATTTAACATATATAATAATTATATGTATAAAAAGAAACTATGTGTATTTTTTTCAATGAATGGCACAAAAAATGTTCCTAATCATGTACCTTGAAGGAAAACAAAAAGAGTCAAAGAGTAGCAATTCTGTTACCCCTTTTTTTCTGAAGAAATTTAGATCTCTGGAGAAGCTAGAAACTATGATATGAGAATCATTGCAAATAAATTTACACTTGCTGGAAAGTATAAGTGGGCTAATAGTAAAATTGTAATAAGTACAATAGCTGATGCACTACGTGAGAAATACAGTTTCATCCTTTACCTAAGTTACCTCACATCAGGTCTATAATGAGGGTTGTAGTTATCCTAATTCAATAGATTATGACACTGATGCTAGGGAAGTTAGAGAATTGATCAGTTTCACATAGCTGGTAGGTAGTAGAGACTCTGTTTGAACTCAGCTTTAATTAGTTCCAAAATCTGAACTTTACACCTTGTGCCTACCTTAAGTAAGGAGAAATAGAATCTCAAGAGTCATCAGAACAGAAATTATACATGCAACATTTTCAGCTAGAATTCATAATATTAAGAATTAATAATAAAAAAGGAACAAATCTAATTTAAAATTATTTTTAAATACTACTGTCTAAGAACCATTTGACTATGAAAAAAGTCAAACAAATTGTCACCTCCTTTGAAATAAGCAGGAGCAGGAGAGCTGTATATCAGACTTGTGGGATGTGGGTAAAGCTGTAGCCAGAAGCTTCATGCCTGTTATTAAGGAGCTAGAAAGATTGAAAATAAACAGAGGAAGCATTTAACTCAAGAAACCAGAAAAAGAATTATAAAACAAAGAAAAGAAAGCAGCAGGGAGGAATTAATAGAAATAAGAGCAGAAGTAAATGAAATAGAACAGGAAATAAATTGGAGCCCCATCAATAAAATTCAAAAGGCCTGTTCAAAAGGAGAGAGAGGGAGGGAGGGAGAGAGAGAGAGATCACAAATAAACACATTAGGAATGAGCTAGAGACATAACTATAGAAGCACAGAACATAAAACCAATTTAATGAGAATGCTGTGTACAGCTCTGTACCAACACACTTGAAAATCTTGGTAAAATGCATTATTTTTTAGAAAAGAGAAATTATCATTTGAGTATGAATGACATAAAAAAATTTAAATAGGTAGATTATGTAGAAATAAATGATAAGAGACCTAAATATCTATAGGTGAGATGACATCGAGATCATGGATTTTTATAGGTAGATCCTATTAAAATCATGAAGAAAACAATCCTATATAAATTGATCCAGAGGAAGAAACAAAAAGACAGTTTTCTAACTTATTCTGTAATGCTAGTTGCTAAACTAACATGTAACATCTAGGAAATTTGGGTAGACATATTAGATCTATTTTTTTCCATGTTGATAGGATGTAAAATCTGCTTACAAAAACTAAGAGTATCTTTTCTCAAATTCCTTTGACTAATTAGAAAACATAAGCAAAAACGTATGGGAAAAATGATCCTATTGCTGAAATAGAAAAGACTAATAATAGTATCATTCACAGTATAAGGGCATACTACATTCCAACCATAACACATTTCGTCCTTATAGTGACACTACAAACTAGGAATTTCTTTACTGATAAACAAAGGAGATACAGACAGATTAAAACAGTTTTTCTGAGGTCATATGGCTAATAGGTGGTAAAATCAGGATTTAGATTCCAGCTCACACTTGTGGCCTCTAGAGTACAGTGTCCTTTGTAAACGCCCATGAGCAACCCTCACAAGACATGGGAGGATCTTTATCACAAAAAGTCTGAAAGTTCAGTAAAACGTCTAAAGAACAGTTAGTAGATGTTGCTCCAAACTCTATTTCTGAATAGAAGATTCCAAATTGTAATGATTCAGTATCAGTGAAGATAAGAAGAGCCTTCTTGTTGTAACGAATGAAGTTTGCTTGTCCAAGCCAGAAGCATACAAACAAAATTAATTCCTTTCTCTCTCTGTCTCTGTCTCTGTCTCTGTCTCTGTCTGTCTGTCTCTTTCCATGTTTCTACCTATACCTATACCTATACCTATACCTATACCTATACCTATACCTATACCTATACCTATACCTATACCTATCTTCCCTTCCTTCAATGCATTTCCACCCAAATTCAATATAGTGCCACCCAAATTTTCACTAGGATTTTATTTGGACATTGACCATCTGATTCTAAAATTCATTTGAAAGGGAAAATAAGAAAGAGCAGTAAAAAAAATTGAAATAGAAAGTTGGTATTTATAAGAGTAAGGAGACTTACTTTCCCATATCTAAATCATGGCATAAAGCTAAAGTAATTTAAATAATGTAGAATTAGTCCAGAAATGTATAGATAATTACATAGGAAAAAACCTAACCATGTACATATATTATACATTGGTATAAAATGGTATTTCAAATTAGTGAAAATGTAATTGTCTAGTCATTTAAAAAAAGTTAATGTGAAAAGACAATTGTGTTGCCATTTAAAAAATAGTTAAAGTTATGTGTAATGGTATATACCTATAACCACAGGTATAATTGGCTTAAACACAGCCTGAACTACACAGTGAGATCAAGGGCAGCCTGAACTACATGGTGAAATCTTGATTTTTAAGAAGGGAAAATAATCACTTCCAACATACACAGAAACAAAGTCTATACATTTTGAATAATTAAAGGTGAAAACTTATGAAAATGATAGAATAATAAATGAGGTAATTTATTATCTTATAGTTTCATGAATATTGAACACAATTCAGGAACACTGGAGGATCAGAATATAGAGGTTTTAAGACATAAAATGTTAGATTAAAATAGCAATATAGACTGGAAGGAATTTTCTGTATGAAGGAAAAGTAAACAATAACTATCTAGAAGATACACAGAGGATATAAAAGCCAGTAAGGAAAAGCCAGTATATAAAAATGGTCAAAGCAAATGAGCAAGGCATACAAGGGGGTATGTATATGACCATGGCAAAAAGATGGACTTAACCAGTAATTGGAGAAATGCAATTCCATACAAAAATGAATTTCTTTCTACTTCACAATGGCAGTAATAATTATGAGTAATATGAAAAAAACAAGGCCTCTTATGCATCGATGATGGAACTGTAAACTGGCAGAGCAATGAGAGAAGGCCATTTAGTAGAATCACCAAAATTTTGAAATTCATAAAACAATGCCAAGATTTCCTCTGGCTTGCAGAACACATATTTATGAAGAGTGATCTATAGTGATTAGCTGAAAGCATTATGGTACATTTATACTGTGTAAAAACATGTAACCATTTTTAAAAAGTAGGCATGTATGTTACAGACTTGAAAAAAAACCCCAAAATAGCATTAGGTGCAAATTCATGTTGCATGTCTCATAATAATGTATAGTGCAGCTTTGTTTCTTTATTATTAAATCTATAGATAGATAGATAGATAGATAGATAGTGATAAACAGGGCAGGATACATGTGTAGTAGGAAGGTAAGAGTTTGATACATTATTTTTTGATTTTTATAGTGATTACTCATTTAAAACAATGATGTGTTTATTCATAGGTGCACAGCTGTGTGTGTGTAGATATTGGAATAAAGAGACAGAGAGAAAAAGGGAGAGAGAGGCAGGGAATTCCGACTTCCGAGGGTACACAAAAAACTACTGTTTCGTAGATATTGGGAACTTTCTGGAATAATGGATAAAAATAGATTTTATGGACCACTTACCAAATGCTCTACACACTTATATGCATTCACGTCATCTTCACTGGAACTGTATTAAAGTTAACTTGCTTATATTTAATAGATATAAAGAAAGTGGATAGATTTTACCTAGACTTCAGGACAGGGCCTCCTTCCCAGAGGCTTTCTACTGTACTTTAGGGAATAACCTGCAAACATTAGAAAAACAGTCAGGGCATCAGGGCAGTACACTGAGGGCCAGGGGAAATCAAGGAAACAGTGGAAGCTTCCTTCATGTATAAGAAGTTCACTTGAATGGTCTTGGGTTAAGGTTTTGCCTCTGTCTATTTTCTGCCTCCAGTTGAACTGTAAGTCAAAAGTGTTCATGACTTACTTCTGGTTTCAGCAGTTTTGGATGCAGTTTTTCCCAAACCACCTCGCAGTTTCTGCCTTGTCTCATGATTTTCTGAATCTCTGTGCAGTCAGAGTCAGTAGGTCTCCCCTCCATAGAGGGAGGGCAAATGAGAGTTGCCTGCTTTATACAGTCCCAAACAAAACTAATCAGGGGTTTGTCATGCAAATAGAAAAGACTGGGTCACAAGGAGAAAAGAGTGGAAAAAGATGCTTTGCCTGCTAAAGAGACCCATATTTGAATGCCAGATTTGCCACTCACAGTGTGACTTGCTTACTTTTTGAATCCTCATTTTGCTTATTTGTACAGCAGGAATGATGATACTTACCTTCATTCATGGTGAGAAAATAAACATGCAAATTGTCCAGTGGGTAAAACATGGTCCATAAATGAACTCACCACTCTGACCACCAGTAATCTAATTCTTTTGTTAAATGCACTGCAATCCCTATTTTTGTTTCAAATATATCATATGATCTCATGGCATCCTAGTGAATTCAAGCAGTATTAGAAGCTGTATCTTATTTTACATCTCACGAAACTGGGGACCAAAGAAATTAAATGTCTTGCTTGGGTTCACACAGGTCACAAGAATTAAAGATGAAATTTTACAAGTCTCTCCAATTGTGCATCTTATTCTCTTGTCTGTCTTAATTTATGTATGCCCTACATGCAGTGCTTAGCACAGAGCCATAAAAAGTAAACATTCAAAGAATTTCAGTTTCTGGAGTGGTTTTCTTTTTTTGGGTCCTGAGATCTCTGCTCCTTTTCTACTCTCCATCTCTACCTTAGTGCCCCAGGCTCTTCTTAGAAATCCTTTTCCTCCTGCAGACATCCCCAAATTACATGTCTTATTTCTTCACCTAATTCAGATGCTTGTTTGGCTCCTAGAGGAGCCCATCCCTGACTTGAAGGCATGTCAAGGGCCCTTCTGGCTGTCAGGGATGGTGATGAGAAGCCTATTGGGGCTGCTTGCGCGGATGATGGTTGAACAGAAGTAGGGCTTGCTGCTGTGAGTGCTGTCCGTGGTCCTGGAAGGGTCATTCATGCACTCCAAGGGCGATAAAGACCTAGTTTTTGCTACAGTGTTAAACTTTGGTTAACAGATACACAGAGAATAGGCCGTTGTTTGCAAAACTAGTTTATAATTTCCCCGTGAACTGGCCTGTCATGCTTTTTAAAGTCTGTGTGTTCATGGAAAACCATTTTTAAATTTGTTTTGTGCGTGGATGTGCACACTGGTTTCCCCTTCCATTCCTCCAAAATGTCACAAATGACTTTCCTTGAAGTTACCAATTTGCAGGATTAATGTGCTTTCTCTCTAGACACCTGTGCCCTAGATAAATTTCAGTCAAAATAGCCAACTCCTTTTCTAAATTTTTACCTGTTTTTCAGGCAAAAATAAAAAGGCCTTGGTTTTAGGTCACCTCCAATGAGAGTACCTAGGATGCAGAATTAACACTTTCTTCTGTTTTGTCATGCAGATGTGTGGAGGAGTACAAGCTGGCTCCTGATGGAAAATCTTGTTTGATGCTCTCAGATGTCTGCGAGGGCCCAAAGTGCCTTAAACCTGACTCTAAATTCAATGATACTCTGTTTGGAGAGATGCTACATGGTTACAACAATAGGACCCAGCATGTGAACCAAGGTCAAGTCTTCCAGATGACCTTCAGGTATGGTACAGACACTTGCACACTGCTAGTCATGGGCTCACAATCTGGGCATGGGGAGAAAGCCATGGATATCGTAAAATGGAGACATGTTATATTGGCCAGCATATCTCCTATGGTCACTGATACATCCCCAAAGTGTTTAAAGTGTTAGAAGTCATCAAAAGTCAGTCTATGATATTCCTTTTCCAGTGACCTAGCCCTTACTCATCTTGCTTTCCCATTTTCTAACTATATCCACATATTTGTGTTCAACCTTAAATTGTCCTAAAATAAAAGAATTTATTTTTTAGAAAGTAATTAATCTTTTTGGTCTATTAAGAAATAAGTATCCTATCATTGCTATTCATGGAGTTCAAAAATAAAGATGTTTAATGAAGTAGAAAATAAAAACCCCATCAGCCAGAAATAAGCAACACCACTCTCTTATACCATTCCCTCTCACTATTTTTCTGTCTATACACACACACACACACCTCAATTCTTAGTGGTACTGTTCAGAAATTGTCTTTTTGTGACCAGCAATATGCCAAAGACATCTTTTCCTACTAATGACACAATGGTACATGGGAAATCAAAAGATAAAAATGAACACGCCTGACATGAGAAGGAATAGAATGGTAACTGGATTGACCAGATTGTATAAGATTATATGTGCAAGAGAATGGTGAAATCCTCCATGAATAACTGAAGATATTAGGGCTATTCTTCCTGGAAGACTTTGATGGGACATATTCATGCTGCAAAATCTCAAGAGTTTAAGAAGGTAGAGTAAGAAAGCTTATTACATGTATAAAAGCAGACTTTATAAATGTAAAAATTTAGATAACTTTCAATGGAAATGGTACTATTTTAAAGCTAGTTCATCCTTATTATTTGAAGTCATATAAAATGGCATTTTTAGTATCAAATCATGATAATAGTCATCATTGCCCCACCTCATCATCTTACTAGCAATAACCGTCATTGTAGTAGGAGTGGTAATGTAATTATCAGTTGTTAAGAATCACTCTATGTTAATCTTTTCACTCCTACTATTATCACTAATAATAATAATGACCAGTAACATTAGTACAGTACATGCCTAGGATATTCTAGCACTTTCTATCATCTATTAACTTGTGTAATCCTCCAGTGTTCCTGTGAGGCAGACACTATTATCCTACTCTTTCTACAGATGATAAATATAAATTTAAAGTAACTTTCCAAAGATCCCTTCCTAGGAAGTGAGAGAGCCAACATAATGCCATTTTAGCTACTCTACTAGAGCCTTTTGAGGAAACCAGGGCCTCCACTTCACAACTGAAAAGTCACTGCCAGAGTAAATGACATGCAATGTCACCATACAGTGAGAGGTCGAGTCCAGATTCAGATGTGAGTCTGATTCTGAAGCTTTTCTTTTGCTTTTTTTTCAAACTCCATATACTCCCTCATTTCTCATTTTAGAGCATCAGAATGGATGTGTGAACTCCTTAAAAGCATTCATCCTTATGGTCAGCACTTGTTCTGTGAGCGCCTCCTATGCCCCGGGTACCATGATGGTTACTGAGGACACAGTAGAAAATAAGATAAATAGTACCTGTATTCCATGGCATTAAGGCATAGATGAACGGGGGATATTATAATTTACTTAATTTTCTGAAAAAAGTAGAAATATAGGGTGTCAAGAAAACAATTACTAATGGGATTTAAATTGGTTTGAGCAGCGTTTTGAGAGAACCATTGTTGGGTTAAATACTGACATGATGCTTTGAAGTCTATTGTTCAGATGAAGCATTATCTAGCTACCACTGGGACAATGAGCATGGAAAAGTTTTCAAGCAGAGACAAATATCTGAAAATGGAAATGAACTTGATTGTTTTCATGAATTAAGAGCTACTGTTGTGGAAGCTAAGTGAGTAAGGAGAATGAAGCTGGAGCAGTAAGCAGTGGGAAATCATGCAGAACTTGCAGGTCAAGTTTTGTATTCTAACAACCATTGAAGAAGGGAAGAATTGAAGAGCGGAGTATGCAGAGATGACATCATAGTTTTCAACCTCATGGTGGCTCAGTGGGAAGTATATTGCATGGAAGAGAGAAAACAGGGGTCAATTAGGTATCTTTTTGTGAAAGGTCCATAAAATGTCAATGGACTCAACTAGGATGATGGGAACAAGATTGGAGAGAAAAGAAATTTGGGAGGACAGTTGTAAGTTCCATTGAACAGTTGTAAGAGGAGGAACAATTGAGAGAAAATTCAAAGATGACAGAGGTGACTGACAGCCATATAATATGTTAATGGCAGAGTCAGATCCACCCACCCCCAGGAAAGAATAGTTTCAATACTCAGATGGTCAAAATGATACTGAATGTAATTTTACCAAAAAAATCTGCAGGAAAAACATAAGGGCAGTCCAGGTGAACTATTAGTCAACACTGAGATTCTATAATGCTAGTTTTCTATAATTTTAATCATCTATGAGGCTTTGTCTTGGGCAGTATGATGGATAGAATAATGCTGCTTGGAAACCAAAAGGGAAAAAAAATAAATGATCCCATCCCTTTGAGGAAGGAATTTACAAGCATGAAAGATGACATGCACAATTGAGAAATAATGGCAAAATTAAATTTGCAAAGCAGTGTTCTAGGGAATGCCATTACTTTCCAAAGAGCTATATGTGAAGCCTTTTGAAAGGAATTAGAAGGAAGAATAAAGGGCTTCTCAGAGGACAAGACATGTGAACTGCAGTTTGAAGTGATAGGAAAGATCAGTACCCCTTGGGAGAGAGCTACAAAGCCGTTTTCTTGCCCAGGAAGGAAGGAGTGTTCAAAGGCCCAGGCAGGGAGTCAGGAAAGTGGAACTTCAGATAAATCTAGCAGAATCTTAATCCCACCCACAAGGAAAATATTTCTACTGCTGTATTGTTTGGGGGTATTTTTTTTTTTTTCAGACATCAGCTACTATGATAGGCACATTACATTTCTCGTGATACCTACCACACCTGGCTGGCATGTGATAAAGGATCAAATGTCCTATTTTCATTCTATTTTGTAAAGATTTAGTGTGGTTCAGAGGGAGGAAGGAGGACTCATATGGGAAGAAAATGCTAAATTCTGAAAGGACTTCCTGGAATCCTGGGCTGTCCTTTGACAACCCTGATTGATCATGGGAACAAACTTGATCACAAAGCAAGAGATTACAGATCTTCTTACTGCCCAGCATGCTATTTGCCCCCTGACAAAACTGGTCAGAAAGATCACGGCACCCAAAGTCTCAGATGTCCAGGCTCAGATGGAATTTTCATCCCATTGGTCCTTCGTCTGCCTCTAACACTGTTCATTGTTCCCAGTACCCTTACCTTGGATGGCTTCTTGGGAGGCAGGTCCTGTGTCCTCCCTGATCTGTTCACAGCAGGAAATATAGGGAACAGAGCAGGTTTTTCTCTTCCATGACAAACAGCCTCAACGTGTAGTGGACTGTCCAAACTGCCATTGTGTTAGCAGTGATTCATTCTATTTAACTTTTTCATCTTTGGCTCCAGTGAAACTTTCCTTGCAGCTGTTTTCATCCACAGCCCATGTCACCTTTTGGAGCTACGTGCTAAGTCAGCTTAGGGAGAAGCAAGCTATTTCTGAGGAGTCCACGTGGGTCTTTCTCACATCTCACTTTCTGAGTCCTCCACAGGAAAGAGGCTGAAGCTTCTTTGTCCTCCATGTACTGGAAGGCCTTAAAGTTTTTCAGCAAGTTTTCTAAGACTAATGTCATTTCTCACCTCCTCCTACTTCCTTCCCTTCCTCTTCTCAGTAATCTCCTGTCCACCCCTAGAGAGCAGCCAGCAGGCTCCGCCACCAGCCATCCTGCCATGTGCCTCACTTCCTGGCAACTGCCTGACCTGGGAGCTCCAGGTCGGTATCAACTAGAGTCTTCATAAAACAGCTACAACTCTGCTTTGTTCTGCTCCATCCCCCTCTCCAGGTGACCACAGTTAGCAGCTGCTGGTAGAATAGAAATCTGCATTTTCATTTCCTCTCTCAAAATTCCATGAGAAAGCAACCCAGTTTCTACTTTACAAACACTTCAAAATGTAAGATCTCTGAAGTAGACAAGTGCTTAAAGATGAACAAGTTCAGACTTAACCCATCTTGCATAGCTAGAGAAACTAAGGTACATGGAAGGATATAATCAGCCATGTGCACATACAGATTTGGGCTCTTCTGAGACCAAAAGATAGAGATAGAGATCCTGACTCCACCCAGACAGACTACATTCTCGTTCCCACTTCTCCAGAGAGAAATAGTCCTGCATAGTCTATGTTTACATGTGGTGAGGACAGCTATGAGTTCCATTCCTGCTTTCATTACAGAGGGAGGGAGCCACATGCCATAGGAGGGTGCCTGATTCATAATGAACGATCTTAAGCAAAAGCCACCCATGGGTGGCCACTGCTTCATGATGTCACACATAGGCTGCAGCTTATCTCTGGCAGATACTCTTGTGGAGATATTTAGGAACTATAACCAGTCGGTAATGCACACCATGTTAATACTAAACCTAATACACATTAAATGACACATCAAAAGATGGAGACCAGGAGAGTGTGTGAGAGAACCAGTCAGAATCAAAGGTGGAAGACACTACAGAAAAGTCTGGGGGACAGGAGGCAATAACAAGCACAGAAGTAATTAAAAGTAGGGAGAGCTATGAAAAGAGAGAAATAAGAAGGTATATGATAAAAGATGAGGGAGTGAGGAAGGTGTAAAGGATGGAAGGGGTAAAAGAGAGACCTGAAGTGCAAGAGAAAGAAGGACACAGAGGTCACAGTCAAAATATAGTTTGTTCCTAGGGAGGAACTGAGAATTGTTTTGAGACTTGGTGCTGAGAGAGATTGGGAATCAGGTTCAAGTAGAAATGAGTGAACACAAAAGCCTTTGGGGAAATGGCAAGTTCTGTTGGAGCTGGAGAGCCAGTGATCTCATGTCTGAGTTGCCCCTGAAGCTGAGGAGTGATTCAGGCTGTCTGTTTTCAATCTCCTTTGGTGCTCAGGGTCGGTCTTAATGATCCCTGTGGGGTCACCAGTAGAATCTCCTTCCTGTAGCTCTTGATCAGGGTGGGAATCAGCAGGCTGTTGGAGCCAGATAAACTGTGTCAAAGCTTGGTGGTGTTTGATGTTTGTTTGTTTGGTTTCACTCCCTCTCTCTTCTGTCCTCATCCAATCTCCTTCATTCCTATAAGGAGGAAAGGTCAGTTTAGGTTATAGATTACAGGGATTTAGAGAAACATCAGTCAAGAACTATTATTGAGTCCAGAGTCTCAGAAATGGCAGTTTGGAGAGGCTGCTTGAGAACAGAAACTGAGCAAATTACAGTGGAAAATTTCTTTCCTGGTATTTTAAAATTTTATTTTAAAAAGTAAATCAGGAAAAAAAGGATAGAAGTGATACAGACTTTCAAAAAACAGTAGGAAATTAACACTAGTTAATATATTGTGCATTGTTTCTCAGAAGTAGTTATTCAGATTATAAGATCTAGGCACAAAAATAATTAATCAAACAATGACAGAACAAACTGTTCTTTTTGGTGAACTAATAGAGGTTGATATTATAGTATCTTGCATACAAATACATACATACCTGTATATATGTTGACCAACATATGTATAATCTTTTCCTCTCTTCCTTTTCTCCTTTCCCCTATCCCAGTTGTTCTTTCCTTTTTATTATATTCTTTCCCTTTCATTATTACAATATCTATTTTACATTTTGGATTGTATTATTCTTTCAGCTTTTTATTTTTTATTATTTTTTATACCGGAGATTATACAATATATAAAAAGATGTAGTATTTTTATACAGTGGAATATTACTCAGCTAGAAAGAAGGATAATCTTGAGGCTTTCATAGGTAAATGGTGGCAACTTGAGACCATACTTATAAGTGAAATATCTCAAACTTACAATGGTAGGTATTGCAAAAGCCTCATCATCAGAAATAAGACAGTCCTGCTGGTAGCAGATATTTGCTCACAGGCCTCAAGACTGACCTACAAAGAACATGAAGGGCTCTACAGATTTACTAGAAACGCACTTTCCGATCTGGTCTGTTTATCAGATGTGCATATTATATTACATAAGAAGACAGTTTGGGTTATTGTGGGATTTTAGTATTCCACATCGTAAACCCACTCATGGTGAGACAGAAGGGCTATTTTTAAGAATTCAAGGAAAGCTGGTCTCATTAATGGCATCTATTTATTCCCCATATGAGAAGACTGAGTCAGATATGATGAAGTGGCCTGCTAAGCTGTTCCGGAATAGGGCTTTTCTAGTTCTTTCCTGAGAGATGCTATTCCTGGATCTTCCTGGATCTTTCTTCCCTTATTTTCCCTTTTTTCCTTCTTTATTTCATGCATGTACTCTATGTGTGTTGTCAGCTACCACATGTATTTTCTTACCTAATGTATCTAATTTCTATTACCAAAATAACCATTAACAACTTGGCTTTGCAAAAAGAAATGAATGTGTGTCAGAATGCGTTCAGTTGTGCTTTGGGAAGAAACGACTTCAGAACCTCAGAAGCTTGGCTTGAAAGTGTTGATGTATCCATCCAACCTTACACCTCTCACAGAACACAGGGCCATTGCTCATTCTGGCACTTGGGAGTCTGGGATGAAAGAGGAATCATTGTTATGTGCTTCCATGAATGCTAGCATAGGAAGGGGCAGATATGGAATGCGGGCCCTGTTTGCTTCTCATGAGGACACCTAACCATTTATGTATTGGCCCAGCCAGGCACAGGATATGGTTCCTGCAGGATCAGGCTTCTTGAGGTGATCTTTGCCTAAGATTCCTGCTAATTATGGAACTGTAGCCCCTGTGGCTCCTGGGACTATTGAGTACATATATGGGACAAGTGCCAATCTCATTTAATTATCACAACACCAGAAAGTAGATACCAGGTATTGTTATTATAATTATCCCTAATTTACAAATGAAGGAAACTTGACTATTATCACTTCTTTTTACTAAAGTCCAGTCAATATTGGCTTTTACAATAGTTACTATAATTAGAAAGCTGACTTCCTTTTTTTATAAATTATCTAACATCAGTTTATTGAGGTATTTTTAGCATGAAGAAAACCATACATATTTAATGTGTATGATTCATTAGTTTAGAGATCAATACTGACCCATAAAACCACCATCACTATTAAGGACATAAATGCAGTCATCTCATCCCAAAGTATGATTCCACCCTTTTATTCATTATTCATTTATTTAGGTGGCATAATATGTACTCTCTTAGAAAACTTTAAGTGTAAATAAGATACCAAAGGATATAGGCCCCATCCTATATTTATAGTGGGTCTCCAGTCCTTATTTATCTTACATTACCAAACCTTTGTACCCTTGATGGACAACCTCATCATTTCCCCCACCACAAGGCTGCTGTTCATCATGTCTATGAATTTCTGATTTTCTTCTGCTATTTCCAGAGTTATCACCTTTGGCCCTTTTCCCCTCTAGCTTCTATCAATTCTTCTGTAAATAAAAAGAGCTGGTACAGATCTTAGAAGAAGATCCAGGTCCTCTGACCCAGTGTAGTCCCATAGGCAGGGGCTTAGTGAAGCTTTTCCTACTCAGATGATCATAGAAACCCCTGGGGGCTGCAGTAAAGTGTACATTTTCTTTCAGATAGCCTGGAAAAGTGAATTCTCAATGTTTCTGGTTGTCTCACATGGTCCAGCAATTTTGGGATATGATGACCAGTTCTAAGAGGCAAAGCTCTGAGGCATGAGTTGTTTTTTATTTTTCTCCCTTGTTAACTGTATAACCATAGGCACATTATTTGATTAAGTCTCTGTTTCTCCTTTCTGGATTAGGAATATTACAATGATACCAACTTCCTGGTATTGTGATAACCAAATGAGACTGGTATCCCTTGTTTTTTCTCAGCCAACAAGGAGTTTCTAGGTACCACTAGGGGCTGACAATTTCATAACTAAGGAGGTATCTTCAGCCAAAGTCACCTTCAGGCACATGATTCTACAGAAACCTGATTCTATACCTAACTGGAATTTTGGGTGCTGCCATGAAAAGCTAATAGGATCAAAATCCCATGTCTGCTATTTCTTAGCTATGTTGCTTTCGACAAATCTCTTTACTTCTATGAACCTCAAAATCTTCAACTCTAAATTGTGACTTTTACTTCAAAATATCCTCAGAAGCTTGTGGTAAGCCTTTAACTGGATAATAAGAAAATGTTCTAGAACATAGTAAGCTATCAATAAATATTTTTTCTTCTGCCTTCACCTGTGTTCCCTTCCCTCCAATTCCGGAAGTCATATAGTGAATAATGAATTTTATTGCATTTTCCCAGAATTCATCTCTGGATTGGAGCCAGAGTCACCATCATTGGAGTCAGGAGAGTTACCCTCTCACACATGTTTTGGTGAACAGAGTTTTGGTGAAATTTTCAGGGAGAGGGCAGAAGCATAGCCTTTCTTCATGCTTTGTATGTTTGTGGCAGGAGGCAGGTCGGCTAGTAGTACAAAATGAAAAGGTTCTCAGAATTTGCATCCCCCTGGAGTGCTTGGGGCATATTTTGGGAAATCATAATCTCTCTGACATACTATATCACCTGTTTCTTTAAGTGCCACCTTTCTGTCTTTGGATGGATCTTCACTGAAATATATCTTATTAGGAATGTAAGACTTAGGTGCTTGGGCCGAGGATTTAGCTCAGCGGCTTAAGCACCTGCCTGGCAAGTGCAAGGTTGTGAGTTCGATCCCCAGTACCATTAAAAAAAAAAAAGACTTAGGTGCTCATGTTTCCTTTGTGAAAGGTTATAATCAGTCCAGACCCAGATACAAAAGTTCTAGTAATGTGTTACTCTCTCACCTCTAAAATGACATTAATAATATGTATTGATTAGCATAGATCTTTGACCAATAGGAAAGGAAATCCATCCAAACAGAACAACACTGAATCAGGAAACCTGATGTACTGCACATCAGTTTTGCTCACTTATTTTCCTTCATTTATTTTCCCGTTTATCACCTTGCATCTTCTGAAGCATTTTCTGATGCTCTTAGGCAAAACCAATTTTATAAAATTGTTCTTTTCAAAGCTCATCTTAGAGGCACCTAGACAGACTTTTCTCCCATGACATCACACAAGAGTGTGATGACTGCCATGTTTTTTCTTTGATGCTTAGCATCAAACCCAGGGTTTTGCCAATATTAGGTGACTACTGTACCACTGAGCTATACTGCAAGCCTCTGTCATATTTTTTATATGAATACAAGAGCTCAGAGAAGTGAGCTTTATACTCCCATGGCCTGTGAATGGTGGAGCCAAGACTCAAGGTTTGCCCTCTTGCCTGCTCTACAGTCTCTAGATAATGAGTGCATATGTGCACATGCATATGCTCTCAAAGCACAGGGTTCGATTCTCTAAGGCCAAGATTGTATCACTCAGCTCATCATCTTCACTATCTATGAAAACCTTACCTAAAGTTTGGCATTTCCCATGTATTACCTTACAGTCAGAACTCAATTTACAAGACTTATATCAGAGCATCTCAAACTCTAACGTGCATATGAGTCACCATCGGATCATGCTGATTCTACAGATCATAGGCAGGGGCTGGGCCTCTGCTTTTCAAAGTTCTTGGGCCTAAGGACCAGCTTTGCATAACAAGATATTAAATTAATCTCTATGCTTAGTGGGAATCACAGCTGCCTAGGCTATGCCTGAGAGCTGAAGATTATTGCTTCTTTATTTGTCTGAAAGGAGGAATTTAGTCCCAAGGCCAGTGATACCTGGCCTTGGGACTAAAACAATCCCAAGGGGACCCAAAACAGTCCCTCACACTTAATCCTCCCCCTAGTGACCAAGTGCAAAGGATATGCTTCAGTTGTCCCCCGACAGGATGGACAGTCCTTTCCTGCCATCAGTAGAACCTCAGTGTATGATTGAGGACAAGTTGTTTTGGGTTTGTCCCCTCAGCTCAGTGATGGGGCTTGAAGACTTTGCGATCATCGCTGATGGGGGAAGCACTTATGTGAGGAAAGCTTCTGCTTTCCATGTTCCAAAGCTATGGTTGAGTGCCCAGGTCTGTGCTACCTGCACATGCCCATGCTGTCACTGTATGTGGCAGCATGCCACTTGCCAGTGCAGAGCTAAGCTGCGGTCTGCTTCAGGTCAAAGGCAGGAGACAAACTTCTAGAGACAAACATCATTGACAAGGGGACACAGGCCAGAATAAAGCTTTATTTTTCTTAAACACTGAGACAAAAATCTGATACCATTAACACTTATTAATTTAACTGAAGGCAGAAAGAAAGTCATAAAATTAAAACACAATGAAAGATGCCTTTCCCAGGGTGTGTGGAACAGGGATGGGAACAAGACTAGAGAATTTTAAACAAGGCTTCTCTAATCTTCTTCTCTAGATATAGTGAGAGAAGAAAGCAAAATAGCTAGTTTAGATTTTGTTTCTTAATGTTTACATATTTAACATTCCATAAAAAGATCAAATTATACATAGGAATGCTCTTCACCTAAAATGTGTTTCTGATCTGTCAAAGCAATAAGATCCATTTCACAACTCTTCACAGCCACCCCACCCCCCACTCCATTTTGTTTTAAATTTCCTGGCTTCAAAATCCCTGACTGTGTGCTTTTTCTAGGAGGAGGAAGCCTATCTGAATCATTGAGACATCTGAAGCAGAGACAATTTTTAAAGAAGAGCAATTTTATTACACTCAAAGGCAGGCAGTAACTCAAGCTGGTCTAAGCGAGCTGAGGGAAAAGTCCATAGGGAACCTACTGAGCAGATAAGGATAGATTGTAATTAGCACAGTAATTGTAATTAGCAGAGCAATTGTAATTAGCACTGTGATTGTTTGTTCATAATGAGTGCTTCAACTTGACTTTAGGCAGTTTGTTCTCTTAAGTATCTTCTACCATTTTTCCCCATGATCTTGTTTACATTGCGAATGGACTAATGTGCTTAGCAATCTCTTTTATAAGTAAGCACTGCCAAGGTAGGAGCCAGCCCACACCCTGGACAAACACTATGCAACCTTAATTAACAGAGTTCAGGGCACTCTATTTGCATTATGCTAAGGAATGTGGGTACTTTGCTCTCACAATGACTCACACCTGAGAAGTCATTTCTTATTGTTAATGTTTCATTAATTATGAGAGGGGATGGGAAGATGCCAAAGGATTCACTTAATGGTCAAAACCATGCTGTTACCACTTGCTCCCATTTGTTATCATGTTTTTATTGAATACCTGTTGTGGCCTGGGCTGTATGAAGCACTGGGATGAAAAGATGAAGAGAGTCAAGGGCCTCCTCAGCCACAGATGGAAAATTCACTGAACAGGCTCACTTTGCATTATTGTATGTATCAGTTGGGATGAAAGAAAGTACAGGAGCTAGGAGGACGTAATGGAGGTAGCTAACTGCTAACTGGTATGCAGCAACCTCAGTGCAGACTTTCTGAAAAAGACGGTGACCTGGGATCCAAATGATACAATATATGGAAGAGTGTTTTAGGCAAGTAACAGCGCAGAGGAGAACAGAAAAGAACATGGGGAGGGAAGCGTTTCCACTAGGGAGGAGCCAGGGGTGTAGCTCAGTACTTCAGTGCATGCTTGGTTTGCATAAGACCCTGGGTTCAATCCCTAGCCAAAAACATGAAGGAGTGATGTTGAGAGATGGGGAGAAGGGAAAAATGGAGGGGAAAAGAGAGAAGAAAGAAGATAGGATTGTAAAGCTAAGTGGATGGAGTGGGCATTCAACCAAGAAGGGCCGTTTAAGTGCCAAAGTAGGAGAATCATTACTAGCTATAAAACTGTGTGGGCTAACCTTTTTGATCCTCATCATTAAATCTGGAAATCTAACACTACCTACCTTTTAGGAGAATTCCAAGGAGGAGAGGGAGGTGGTTAGAAAGGTCAAGTTAAAATGTTTTGAAAAGACATGTGCATATGTTAGCAACATTTTCCTAACAAAAATCCAAGCATCTGTGAGGTACAACTTACTCAGAAATTTTGTGTTGTGGTGTGCATTCTGTCACATTTAACATTATGTGGGATGCAATTTCACCAGCTTTTCTTTCTTTGCATTCCTTCCAGAGAAATGAAAAAAATCTATTCTAAGCTCACATTAATAAGCCTACGCATGTATATCAAGAAAATTAACTTTTAGGGAAATATTTCCATTTCAGGGAAGTACCCTGAATAGAAATGTATTTATTAACAATTCCAATGAAAGATACGATTGCAGTCTATTGGATGCAGATTAATATAGAAAACTCCAAACACAGTGACTGGGGTTTTATGTAACATCCACATTGAATAGCTGTCATCAATAATAATCTCGTGGATCACCTCAAAGGTGGCTTTTAAGAGGCCAAAATAAGCATTTATTTTAATGTCTTATAAGATTCTGTGGAGCCTGTGCAGGCAGCTAGTTAACAGACACAAGGCAGGAGCCAAAGCTGTAGACCTTAGGGTAGTCCAGGTACGAGTGAATCAACCAGCCATTGTTCTGTTCTCGCAGGAGGTCGTTGCAGTCTTAAATTTTCCTAAGCTCTCTCATGCACCACACACTCTAAGGAAGGGCGAAAGAAACACAGGGAAGCAATTGGTCTTCTGTGCCATATCATTGTTCAGAGAGACCAAGTTATTCCAGAGCATACTCTTCCAGAGTTGTGTTAATTCTATAATTACCTAGTATTTCATGGCTTTAGAAACATATGGTGTAAGCCTGGAAACCATTCAGACATTTTACATTTGTGTTCGCAAAGGAGGTAGACACATAGCTTCAAAGCTAAAGTACAATTAAATTATCCTTCAGTCTTATGACCCAACCAATAAATATCCATCCAGTATTTTTTATGTGCCAGGTTTTGAGGATTCAAACAGGACAAAACTTGCTTTTCAGTTGTTACTTTGTTATTAATCCATGTTTGTAATACATAACAATTACATTCATTGTGGGGAATTGGTACATGTACAGGACACATCTTAATTCTTTTTTCATACTCTTCTTCTTTCTCTCCCTTCTTCCTTCATCTCTCTGTCTCTTCCCTTCTAAGAAAGAGGTCTCTCTTTTTCTTACTATCTCTTTTATTTTGCTCTTTATTCATACTTCAGGTTCTTCATAGAAGAAAAACCATCTGATATTTAGGTTTCTGTGTCTCACTTACTTAACATTATGGTCTCAAAGTCCACCCACTTTCCTACAAATGACTCAAGTTTATCCTTTATGGCAGAATGGCATTCCATTGTGTAAAAATACCATGTTTTCTTTATCCATTCACATGTTGATGGGCGACATATAGGTTGCTTCTAGGTTGGAGTCAAGGGAAACAAGAATATACTACTTCTTGATATCATGTAAGTCTGTGTTTCTTGACTTTTTTTCATTATTGCTCCACTCCCATTGGTAAAAAGTTAAAGGAAGATTCAGTTTTCCTTAATGAGAGAACTTAAACACTGAAGGATACAATTTTGTTGGGTAGGATTTGGGTGGGAAAGGACAGAAGCCACTGTAATGTCTCAGACTATTTTAACCAAAGAATAATTGCTACCACCATTGAGAATGCATGCTGTACATGGATTTGCTCGTCATTAAACAGATGCAGAAAGTCTTGCTCACAGTCAGTTAGCTAGAGTCAGAGCCTTGCCTGCCTGGCTCTTTCTGCCACCTGGATTGCTTCTGTGTCAAAGTGTATGACTTTTCCATATAGTACACAAGATTATATAGCTCTCTGTGTGTGTTTGTGTATGTATGTGTATGGATGTATGGATGTGTAACTTTATTTGTGATTCACAAATAATAACTGAGTATTTATGAGTAAAATGTGGTGTTTTGAAATACATATTTCCCATACATATGGAATGTTTTAACCAAGCTGGTTAACATGTACATCACGTCACAACAGTTTGTGTTGAGCACATTTAAATGGTCCTTTTAAAAGCAATTTTGAGATATAGATTTTTTTTAAAACTGTGGTCAACATGCCTCACAATTCCTCCTGAATAACTGAGTCTTTTTTTACTCTTTGACCAGCATCTTCATTTTTTCCATCTCCTCACCCTGACTCCAGCCCCTAATCCCCACCTCCAGTAACCACCATTCTCTTCTCTGCTGAATTCTTAGAATGTACATCACGGATCATTCAGTATGTCTTTCTGTAGCTGGCTTTTTATATTTTTTCCAATATCATATCCTTGAGGTTCAGAGAAGGTTATTTTCTAATAATTTGATTCTTTTAACTACCAAAAATTTATTTATTTTAAATACACTTACATTTATAGAAAAATTACAAAGATAGTACAGAGAGTTCCCATATACCTTATACCCAGTTTCTCCTAGTACATTAGTATAGTCTCTCCTAATAGACTAATACTGGTTCATCATTGTTAGGGAAAGACCAGACTTTAATCAGATTTTCTTTATTTTTAACCTAAGAACTCTTTTCCTCATCCACATGCTCTGTCTGGGTAAAGCAAAAGTTGCAGTGGGCAGTGTTAAACAGGGAAGAAAGACTCTGTTCAGACCATTGCAATAGGATGAACAGGTCTGGACTCAATTCTGTTGGAACAAAGGGCAGGAATATTTTTGAGCACTAAGGTGAGGAAGTGGAAAAGTACGGAAGATGTGAGGAGGAGGTGAAGCATGAGATGTGTCCAGCACGCTGAGTTATTCCTGACTTTGCAAATGTACTTCTCTGCTATTAGGCCATCTGTGTTTGCTAATTAACACCCATGCAGGTTAGGTTCCCACCCTCCCACAGAGCTAGGGAGATAGGCCTTCTATCTTCTTTGATGAGTAGATGGCTCTCAGTTCCTTGAAAAAGACAGTCTGCAGTTGAAAAACTAGCAAGAAGCTCTTAAAAAGATTTACATCTTAAAGAGACAGAAAAAGAATTTACAATTACATTGTTTTTAAAGTAAATGCACTAAGAAAAGAAGGGTCAGGGATCCACCATCTATAAGAAGCCTGTCTGGAGTTGAGTCAAGCAGAGGGGACTGTTGGGGCCACTTGGTCACCCTCTTAAATTTAGCAGTCTGTCTCCACAGGCTCGTCTTCACTGTGGCAGTTTGCTAGGCTTATTTTTAAGTAGCTTTTTATAGGCATTAAATTCACAGGGTTCAAAAATAAAAACAATATAAAAGCCATCCAATGAGGAGTGACATTGCCTTCTCTGTTGCTTTCTATCTGTGTGCTTCTGTGCTGTGTCCTTCACTTTTATTAGTTTCTTGGGTATCTTTTCAGCATTTCTTATGTAAATATAAACAAATAAGATTAAATATTTCCCTACTACTTTCTCAAATGATCAAATATATATAAATATTCACTTTCTCGTTTAGTGATACTCCTTATATATTTCAAAGACAAGCAACTTCTAAACAGCAACACAAACACCATTCAAACTAGTGTGAAAAAACAAAAACCTAGCATGCAAAATTCTATTGGAGGACACAGTGCCACCAAGCAAGATGGAAGATGAAGAGCTCAGAAATGTCAAAAGGCATGGATTTTGGAGGCAGCAGATGCCATGTCTTGGGCCATTTGTCCTCACAAGGTTGACTTCATCTTTTAGCTTTTTTTCCATGTACAGAAAATAAGAGCAATTATAGATCATTGTGATTATACTGAGATATGAACTGTTAGGATTCCAGGTTTCATAAAAGTAAATGTAGCAGTAATAAGAGTAATAAGAATAATAATGACACATGTACCAATTTACCTGGAACCAAGCACTGGTGTAGTTTAATCCAAAATATTTTCAAGTACCTATTACTATATATGCCACTCATAATTTATGAAAGTTGAAATACAGCATATAAAAATCCATCTTTAAGAGTTATATATTTCAGTGAGGTGACAGTCAACAAATAAGGATATTCTCAGGTAGATAAAACCTATGGAGGAAAGCAGGTTAAGTTTAGGTGCTAACGTACAGTAGGAATTGAGACTGTTTCATACAAACTGGATGTAGGAGACTTTTCTGATATGGTGACATTACTTCAAAGACCTCAATAAGTGAAGCAGTGAGGAAATGGTGCAGGGCTCAGTGAGTCCCAAGATCCTCAGATGTGTTCCATGAGCTAAAAGGAGCCCAAATGGATGGAACAGATTAGAAGAGGAAGTGAACAGGAGGAGAAAAGGTTATAAATAAAGAAGTAGTGGGTATTGAGTAGGGGAGCGTGGGCAATTTGTGTAGGGTCCTATGAGTCACAGAAGTACAGCACTTTGGATCTAACTTGAGTAAGAAGAGAAAGAAGCCAGTTTGTTGCTTGAACCATGTGTGCTTTGATTTCATTTATGCCTCAAAGGGCCCATCCCAGCTGGGGTGTGAAGAACTGACCTCAGGGAACCTGGCTGGCCCAGGAAAAGCAGTTCCCAGGCTGCTGCTGTGTGGTCCAGGTGAAAGAGAAGGATACTGAGAGTTGAGATGGTGAGAGTTGGACACGATCTGAGTGTATTCTGGAGGTGTATTCCAAATTTACTGTTGAGGGGGAGAAAGTGAGAAGGCAAGATTGACTCCCCAGTTTTGGCCTGAGCTACTGGCGAGGTGGATTTGCCATTCATGAAGTCAAGAAAGGCTATGAGAGGAATAAGCACCAAAAAAGGGGAGTAGAAAAAAAATTATTTGTTTGACCAAGTTAAAAAAAATGAACTTGATTGTGGAAACTTTCAGACATCTATAAAAATAGATATAAGTATAATGAGACCCCATGGTCTCATTACAATGCTTAAAGAACCATAATCTGGTCATGTCTAGTATAATAATTCATGGAGATGTCAGGAACCCAGTAGGATACAGCATTCCAGAACAGAGGCCTGAAAGGAAATACAAATTTAGGATTCCTTAGCATGCAGATGGTCTGAAGGAGAGGAGACGAACTCACTGGGGAGGAAACATAGAAGAGAAGAGACATCCGAGTCCTCTTTCTTAGACTTAGTGGTCAGAGAGAGGAGGAGGCTTTAGTGAAGGAAACTGAGGGGAAATTTCTGGTGACATTAAAGGAAAACACAGGGAGTAACTTCACCTGTCATAACCCATTCAGTTGTTACACCCTATAGTGTGACCTAGGACACTATCAACTTCCCACATGCACACATTCCTTTTTAACAGATGGTAGAATTGAGGTGCTCACAGGTTAAGTACTTTGCTCAGTGTCATCTGTCTCATAAATCATAATGTGCAGATTGGGCAGTCCAGCGCTAAACACATCCTCAAATATGTACCCCTTCTTATGTACTTGGTTGGTTGCATATTCTTTTTTTGTATTGTTGTGTTTGACCAAGTAAGCCATGGGTGATGACAGTAAAGGAATGGAATAAAAAAGTTATTTTAAAAAAAACATACCCATGTTAAAAACAACCAATTACACAGAACATTTTGTGTGTGACAGACCGCTAAATGACTTTAGTCAATAATTCACTACTGCCTGGTAATATTAACAATGGTGATAATTGCTGTTTACTGTAGAGATAGATTTTGGCTAGCCACCCTGCAAAATGCTATAAATGCTGTATTTCTTTAATCCAAATGGCAAGCTTGTGAGAAAGGGCCAGTGTCACAACCATTCTGCATGTGAAGACCATGAGGTTGAGAGGGCAGAACAGTGGTAGTAAGAGATTTGTTCTTTTCCACAAATCCCTTGTGGATGAACTGTTTTTGAAGGAAGTGGAAAAGAAAGAGCAGTATAGTTATTGGGGGTCAAGTGGATATGGCTTCAGATCCTAGTTCTCTGTGATGTCATCTTGATGCTTTCGCTACTCAAGCCTGAGTTTCCTTATCTGTGAAAACCATGATTTTATAAAGGAAAAACTATGGGTAGTTCTCATAATATTTTTCTCAGAGAGGCCTGTGAAACTCCAAATTAGTGTGGCTTTTTAATGTTTACCTCCTGTGCTTTAACCTCATGTTTGACTCCTCATCCTTATCAGTTTCCATGATCTGGCAAATCATCTGTACAGCTAAGATCTTCACATATCATGACTGGTCAAGCATGGTGATGCAAACCTGGGAGACTGAGGCAACAGGATCACTGTGAGTTCAGGGATGGCCTTACCTACAAAGTAAGAGTGCTCTCAAACAAAAGAAAACCAAACAAAAGCATACCACAGCTATAAGCTAAAGCATTTTTTAAACAAAAAGTTGATTTTTAAAATAGATTTTATTTTGGCATGGATAAAGTATATGAGGTTTTGTGGGCCAGACAAGCTTCTGTGTCCAGCCTAGGACTGGAAACCACTGTCAACCATTGTGCATTTTGTCTTGTAAAATTTATATGTGAGTTTCCCTCTATAGAGCTCAAGTGATCTCTTAGTCTAGTGAGAAGACCTTGGCTTTGGACTCAGGCAGACCTGGGATTAAATTCAAATTCCGAGGATGTTACCTGTATGAACTTAGTCAAGTCATTTGAAATCTCCAGATTTCACTATCCTGTTTTGTAAGTGTCTCATCAGGGCACTTGGCTAAATAATCACTGTCATTAAATCAACTGACACATAACAGAGGCTCAGCTGGAAATTTCTTTGTTTTCCCTCAGGGCAGAAATCATGCTTATTTAAATGATCAGTAACAAACAGAGGTCTGAAGTGAGATTATAGCCCTGTGTCATGCACAAAAAATGTTTTGGGTTCAGCTGGATGTGGTGGTGAATGACTATAATCCCAGCAATCTGGAGGCTGTGGCAGGAGGACTGTCTTGGATTTGAGGCCAGTCTGGGCTACATAGTGGGTTCAAGTCCAACTTGAACTACATAAAGGAAGCCTTGTTTCAAATTCACACATACACACACACACACACACACACACAATTCTGGGTTCATAAAATGAATGCATGAATGAATGAATGATAAATACACAGAACTTGATGCATAGAAGTTGATTAACAGTTGGAAGACAGGGAAGGAAAAGGAGAGGTGGAAGGAAGGAAGAAATAAAAGGGAGAGAGCAGAGGGAGGTAAAGGTTTTTTTTTTTCAGTTTGCTTGAAGAATTTGTTAAAATAAAAAGAATGATTCATTCATCCATTCTTTGTTCAACATTCTGGACTAATTTTTAACCTCTACACAAGGTGGTGGAAACACAAAATGAAATCTTAACAGTTAAGATTATATGGTCCTATTTGTAGGATGATCATATATCCCAGTTTAACTAGGATAGTTCTAATTTATGACTTTTGTCCTAGAATCTTTCTCAGTTTAGAACTTATCCCAGAAAAATGTAGCCCAGATTACATGACAAATTATATAATCACTCTCCGCGCTGTGCTCAGAAACGAAAGAAAGAAAGAAATATATTCCATGAAATTCAATGAAGTTACCCATGCAGGATGACATATTGAAATCAGAGTGCTATAGAAGCAAATCAGCCTGGGGTTTGAGGTAAGTGCTCCTCAAGAATCAGTCAATATCTTAGCTGAGCAGTGAAGGGTAACAAATTGTTAGGCAAAGAAAAAGAGAGGCACTGATTGGTGAGCACACAATAATGGGTGTGGATAACATACTGCCCCATAGGCTAATTGTCAGGGAGTTGAACATCATGGAGCCTCATCCTAAATTGAAAAAAAAAACCCCACAAAATTAGAAAATAAAACTAAAGTAAAGGGGTAAGTACACCTTCATTCACTCAGCAGATTCCTGAGGAAAAGAACCACCTCCCTGACTGACTCAAGATCCTCCATGTGCAGCAACCCCAGGGAGATGGAAGCATAATGGTGGTTAATGCACTTTCAGGGTGGCCCAAAGGGACCTGTCACAGAGGTGCCAAAAGAGGCAGAGGGAAGAATGTCTCCCCAAAATTAGCTTCTCTTGAAAAGACAGAGGAAGCTTTTGTTCCAACAAAGTTATGTTAATATTGTCAAGTTGGTGCACTGGGTCGTGGAACTGATACTTGGGGACTGTCATAATATTGATGGGGAGTTTGGCAAGTTAATTTTAAATCTGTCACTTCACTCCTCGATGACTCTTCTCCTTAATAAAACTCCACCATGATTGTGGGCTTCCCTGACAGCTGGGGAGTGACCTTTGAGTCAGAAACTGGCATGGAATGATGATCTGTCCTCTCCTTTCTCCTCTTGTTCCCTTACTTTCTCCCATTTCCAAATCCTAGATCGCCAACCTGTCATGAGAAATCACTTCTCTTACAAAAAGACCCACTGCAGAGGGCAGCATGGATAGACAATAGGATACTGACACTACAGCTAACTAGCTGTGTAACCTTGTGAAAGATACTTGAGGTTTCTGATCTTCCAGCTCCTCTAGTTCTTGTGATATAAAGTAATACATGTCAAAGCACCTGCTACAATTCACCACCTGCAGTCCTTTTATTTTTCTTCCAGCAATATGTGGGACATGAGCTGTAGGCATAGGGCCCTGGACTCAAATAACACACTAAAAGCCATCCCTCCCTAAATATCTTTCATACTTCATGTGCTCAGATGGCACACAGGGAAACACAGGGAGGAATCAGAAACAATGTAATTATAAAAAAATGCTTAACATTTTTGAGAGTGCCAATGAGTTTTAAATGAGCTTTTTGCATGACAGACTAACAACAGTTGTAATAAAACTCACCCCACTGAGGGAATTTTCATTTCTTACACACCTATGAGATTATTTTCTCTTCCAGGGCTCCTAGACTGACATAGATTACCAGGAAACTGTGAAAATACCCAAAAGATGTAGACATGTGACATTTATCTCCTAGGTCGAAGTTTGCCATGGCCAATTTCCTGTCTACTCAAAGACAATCCTACATGCCCTCAACTTTAATCCCACTCCCTGCTCATGTTTGAACTCAATTTTCCCCTGTGTTTGGATCTATATTTTCCTTATCAGTGTTGTCTTAGTTTATTCGTTTTGGTTATCATAGTCACTGGCTCTGGGTCATCCATCTTCCAGAATCCAATTGGTTCTATGAGCTACTTGGTAGAAAGCTCTGCTCAGATGATCTACTTCTCCTTTTATCTTTGAAATGCAACTCTAGATAATATGTGAATCCATTTTACAGCACTTGGCATTCACTCCCCATGTGTGAATTAATCAACTACTTTCTGGCAGGGCCCAGGCTGAGTCCTGCTGTTTATATAAGTAAAGGAAATAGGACATACTCATGGCAACGACAGAGAAAATGAAGACAACTACAGGGAAAACATGGATGAAAGCTGTAAGGATCGATAAGTTTGTCCACACTCATGAGATCCTTCTGATGGGTATCTATGACTCAACCCCGACCTCCTCTTTCTTCAGTTACAACTTTCTCTGTCCTCCTGTGAAAGAACAATCTGCTTAACAGAAAGTTACTGTCTCCATTTCCTCTCTTTCCAATTGCTCCTCACACATTAATAATTTGATTTCTCCACAACAATCCCCAGCAATGCTGGTCCAAACTAAGGTCCCCAGTGATAGCCACAGTGAGTGGCAGCGTGGTTAAGGGCTTTGGAAACAGGATGAGGACACCTGGACTCAGACTTCAGCTAAGTCTTTTCCTTATATAAATTTAGTGTTATCGTCTGTTAAAGTGAGGGGAGCATTTTAATCAGATAATGCATGTAAAATACTGGACACATGTAGTTATTCAGTAATTACGACTTCATCTCTTTCCAATCTCCTCCCCTTTGATGCTTCAACCTGGCCTTATAGAGTTTGCGCCTCTGTTTTCTTTCCTGATTTGTGAACTTCTCCAGAGCAGTAGTTTTGTGTCCTAGCTTCATTGCCCGAGACAGACCCTAACTCAGTGAACAACCAGTAAGTGTTGCTGTTGTTCTATGAATGAATTCTCACATTAATGAGAATTGACATGTGAAGAAAAATTGGAATGGACTACTCATTGAATATATATGAATATATGATAAGTTTATATAAAAATACATGGATGAATAGTTCTATTAATAGATTAGTGAAGCAATCTATGAATGGCAAAACAGACGAGAAAGTTTTAAAATTTATGATTGAAAAGAGGAATGAATTAATGAATTAATCACTGATCTGGCTAGACATGGAAAGATGCTGGACATGATTTTGGCCATAGTGAGTCATAAATGACACAGCTCTGGGGAAATGACCTTGGGGAACTTTATGTTATTGCTCTGGAAAAATTGACGAAGACTTCAGCAATATTAGTGATGACTCTCCTGGGATTTGGGAAATATTAAGAAATAAATCAATACTTAGAATTTTCTGTTATGCTAGGCTCTGAGGTGGGGGAGGACATGGGTGAAATGTTAGGGAATGTTCCAAAAAACCTCAAAATGTAGGCAAAGAGGTAAAGTTTTGTGATGCTCTAACAGAATACCTAAGCCTAGATAATTTATTAAGATTAGAAAACTATCTATTATAGTTCCAAAGGTTGTGACAAGTCAAGGTCAAAGGACCAGCAATTCAGTGTACAGTGTGGGGCCTGGTTGCTGTCTCCCAGATGCCATCTTGTTTCTGTATCTTTCCAAAGGGATGAAGCCTTCATGCTCATGTGGAAGAAGGGCCAACAAGGGAAAAGGGGACCAATTTTCCCCCAATCAAGCCCTTTTATCATGATATTAATCCACTCATGAGAACACAGACCTTGTACCCTAATTTCCTCTCTGAAGCATGTTCCTCCCAACACTGTTGCCCTGGGGTTTAATTTTCCAATACATGGACTGGAGGGTCATGTCACACCCTACAGGAGGGCACACGGAGGGAGATTTTGGAAAAAGAATTACAGGAATTAACAGAGATTGGGAGCTTATTTGGGGTAGAACTCTATAGTTTTATTAATTATAGTCCTTAAATATCAATTTTCAAATGTAATTGGTTTCCTAGTGTATAATAATAATCACAATTATAGTTAGCCATTTAATTCTGACTGTACCTAACAAGATTCATTAAGCCCTTTTTGATTTCTCTCTTGAGCTTCAAGAAAAGGCTGGGTAGTAGACTTTCTTCTTTTCTTCCTTCCATTTGTATTGACACTACTAGTAGTTGAGGCCCTTTCTGTTCTCCTAAAGGGCTCAGGCAAGTAACAATAAATTGTATACATGCAATTGTCTATTTAATGCAAAAGGTTATATACTCATTTTCTATTATTATAGCAATTCTAGAATTCTGAGTTAATAAAATTATTAGAAATGAGTGTTGAGTTAGGTAAAATGTTGACAAGGAGGTTGTATGGGGTTCTTCTTGGACATATAGTGACTTCTCAAGGGACAGAGATTACTTAACGTTGCATCCATGGATTTATCGCTGGCTCTCTGTACAAGAAACGCTATGCAGCAACACTCTGAAGGCTGAGGCAGAGGAATTACAAATTTAAGACAAGACTGAGCAGTTTAGCAACTTAGAAAGACCTGCCTCAAAATTAAAAAAAGAAAAAAGAAAGGGTCTGGGGATGCAGCTCTATGCCTAGGCTCTGGGGAAGGAAGAAAATGTAGAAGGAAGGGAGAAAGAGAAGGAAGAAATAACGATAGAGGGAGGGTGGTAGGGATGGAGGGGGAACAAGTGAAAGAAAGAGGAAAGCAAAGGTAAAAGAAAAAAGAAAAGCAGTACTGTGCAGTACTATGGATCTTATTTTCAACAGTGGTTTTCAAGTATTTTCTTTATGAATCTTTTAAAAATCGACCCTCAACACACAGGCTGACTGGGGGAGAGCCAATCGCCAGCCACTTCCAGAAAACAAGAACGGCCAGCATCCCCCCAGCCCACCCCATGAGCAACTGGTCTGAAGAGACACAGGCTATGAGGATAGCTAATGGGGTGAAATACAGCTTGTAGTGTTTAGTGTTTCACTGACTTTGCAGCCCTAAAGCTGGTGGTAGTTTGATCATCTATTTGGAAGATGGCAGTGTGCAGTGTAGTATGTATGGGGGAATCTCATTCTGAAGGTGGTAGCCATTGTTAATTCTCTATTATTTTGTTTCAAAGTGCTGTATCTTTCTTATTGTTTTGTTTGGTTGGTTTTTATTCTGTTTTATCTTGTTTAATTTTATTATATCTGATGGTTTGGTCAACTATTTCAAAGATAACAAGGTATAGTAGCCATTTTGGATTTACTATTGTTTTGAAGTCCTGTATTGCATTCATTGGTTTGATTTTTATTGGTTCTGTTCTGTTTTATTTGATTTTACTGTGTCTGAAGGTATGGACATCTATTTTGAAGACAAGAGGCATTATGGTAACCATTGTTGATTTCTTATTATCTTGTTTTGAAATCCTGTGTCATACTTTTTATTTTTATTGGCTTTATTCTGTTTTATTTTGCTTGGTTTTATTCTCTTTAAGATAATTTTTTTTAAAAAGTAAACACAATGATAACTAAAGAAGGTAAAGAAATCTTCCCTATCACAATGCTAATAAAAGAAAGAAAAGGTCAAGCTTTGAATTGAGATCTGCTAAATTGTTTTCTTTCCACAGCTCATATTTATCTTTGTTTTAAAATGCGCTTCCTCTCTTTTTATATTCCAGAGTAAATTCCTGAATTGTGGGCTATCTTTCTAGTTTCTCATTTCCAAATATCATGGCACCAGTGTTTGCTATTCATGATACAGACACATAACACTGCATGGAGGTCATCTGCGAGCTTGGCAGAGATGCAGTATCCCCTACTCTCCAGAAAGTCAATTAAATCACAAGTTCACTTTACTAAGATCTTCAGGTGAGCCCTGTGCAAATTACTGAGTAGAACTAGAATAGATCTCTAGTTCTCAGAGCTTACATAAGCTCTGAATTTGTAAACCAGCATCACCTGGTAACTTGGTAGAACTGCAAACTTTCAGGCCCCACTCCAAACCTTCTAAGCTAGAAGCTCTGTGAGTAGCACACAGTGATCTGTCCTTCAGAAACTCTCCCTTCCATCCTAAAGCTGCCCACAGTGATTCTAATGCAGACTAAAGTTTAAGAACTACTGAGCATAGAAAAATTTTAAAGCCATTAGAATCATAAACACCTGGGTTCTAATTACCAAGTGTAGAAAGCCTCTCCCTCTCTGATCCCCACCACCTTTCCTTACAAGCAACATGATCAGGACAGGTGAAGATGATGAAGAGGGTGAGCTGATGGTACTTGCCCCATAGAAAGGTTGTGATAATCAAATTACCTCTGAAATGTCCCTTCCTCTGCCCCAGGATCATCTTCTGCTTTATAGATGTTCACATTTCTTACTTGGAGTCCCAAAGACCCTCTGGCACAATCTGTCTGACCACAGATGGAGCCAAGAAAGTCTTGCAGTGACCTTTGGAACAGTATCGTGTATCAGCACCCAATGGCTCTATTCAACCAGATTCAGTAACACTAATCTTCAAGGAACAGCTTGAATATCAGAGACAATTTGAATTAACTTGGCAAGTTGGGCATCAGACATAATGCTATTCCATATTGTGCTGGAGCTTAGGTCTCTAACCTTTACTGAATCTCCTTCATCTGCTAATTTTGTAATTTTGTCAGGAAAAGCTATCAAGTTGTCCAGGGTGATTTGTTCTGCATGAACCTCCAGTATTCCTTATTGCTCGCTATTCCATTATCTCCTGAATGCTTACAGATTTTCACTGGGTACATTCACCCAATTATTTTACTAAATATTGATGCCAGGCTGACTGGACAGTGATTTTCAGGATCACCTCTCACTAACATCCTTGGGAAGCCAGTTCTGCATTTGGTCAGTTTACTACCATCATTCCCACCTCCTGCCTTTTCCTGAGCAAACTCCTCTCATTAACTCCTATCAGGTGATGGTCCTGGTTGTTTGAGTTGCATAGCAAAGACTTTCCTCTGCTCCCCCTGCCCCACCCTCTAGTAATCAAGGCTGTTTTACATACAGAGTCACAGAGAACTAAATGTGGAAATAACCTTCAAGAGGAGAGATGCTGTGGTAGTTTGGGTGAGGGAAGCATAAATTTTGAGGCCAGATATGCTTGGATTTCAATCTTGGCTTCTTCATTCAATATTTAATTACCAGAGTCAGGTAAATGCATCTCTATGATTTTTGTTTTCACTTTCCATCTCTGAAATGGAATTAAGTTAACTTTAAGGAAGATTCCTAAAAGGCAAATACTTTATGATCTCAACATTATGCCTAGTGAGAATTCTGTGCCCTATTAATTATTGGTCCTGTGTCTTACCTAACACCCTCCTTTTATAAAGGAAGGACTATATCTAGAAAGGAGATGTAGAAGAGGGTCACATTCACTTTGAGTTCTATGGAATGCAGATCTTTCATTGCTTGGCCAGTATGATTCATTATATCCACCTATAGCTTCTCCTGATTAATTATATAATGGTGGCTGCAACTCCATGAAAGATCTGTCAGGATGGAGCAAATCTCATCCTTAACATTCAATTGGATACCCTCATGCAGGGTACAGCCTCAGCATCATGTGTAGAGACCCAGGTCTTCCCTGATGTCAGGAAAGATGAGATTTGAAAGGCTCTTTTAGCCTTGGCAGTCTTCAATCTGTTTCCCCTCTCTGAGATATCAGGGACAAATATGTCTGAAGGCCTGGCTCCCCCAAATCCTTTATTTCATGCTTTGTTCTCATGGATAAAAACACTAGAAGAAGGAAAGATGAGTGGGTCTATAGGGGCATCTCATGCAACTGCTGTAGCAAACAAACATAAAGAATGGGCCCCCATTAAATTAATTTCATCGATTTTTTTCCATCCTTCCTTTTCAAACCTCAGCATGTAGAGGTTATAATTGGACCATTTATTATCCTGCACTGGGGGACTCGGTGGAACTGTCATCTCAAGGGGCCTGGAGCTCCTTGTTTACACATCACCCTTCAGCACGGGCTAACAGATAGTCCTCCTTTCCAGCCCCATTCCATTCCCTTTTATTATGTGTCCTTGCGATTCTATTACCTGTTCACAGTCTCAGTGACTCAGCCACAGTGGCTGCAGTAATGATGGCTTTCAGAGCTCAGCTAATGACGCAGGCACTGAGGTGTCTCCAGACCCAACAGCCAGCTGAATCTCAATTTAGCAGGATTTGAGACTGTCATGTCATGCATTATGCATGAGCGCATGCCTGTGCCTGTGTATATTGCTGCGTGCACACGTGTTGCAGGGAGGCCAGGGGAGTGTGCATTTATACCCAAGACCCTGCATATTGGCGGTCACAGTGAGGAAAATGAAATGTCTGATTGTGCAAAGCATTTGCTGTGAGATTAGCAGGAGGGGAAGAAAGGATGTGTGGGTAAATATGAACAAGCTTCTAGCCTTTAAGAGATTTTTCCTACTCCTAAGAAGACAGTATAGGATACTTGCTACAACCTGGATTCTAGAGCAAGATGCCCAGGGATCAGACCCCACCAAAGTTATAAGTGAACACCTTGTCCACCAATTGCTGAGAAATTAGGATTTACCTTTCCTAACTGCCTAATGGGATCCTAAACTGCCAATGGGATTAAACAGAATATGGCAAGCAGTGCTCTTAGCATTGTGCCTAGCACTACAGAGGTGCCTGTTAAATACTGGCCACTGTTATTGTTTCTTATCAGAAGGTAGTTTCTGCCTCTGCCACCAGCACATTCTACTTAACCAATCTGTATCAAACCAGAACATCTTAGCATCCCCTTGATGTATAAAGCTTGGCCAATGTGTAGAATAGAGAGCAAAAGATAGATTCTTGTCTCTGTTCTGCCTCAAGGTCATGGAGTAGACTTCGGCAAAGCCCTTCTTGACCTTGACCATTCACAAAAGAGGAGACAGGGTATATGAGACTGTGCATCACAGAGGAACATGGGTTCTTCAGAAGAGCCTCAGGCATCCTCCCCAGAGAGGCAAAGCAGAGCTAAATAGTGTGCTGCAGTATCTGTTTCATGCATGGGAATTGCAAACATGGGATTCTGCTACAAATAAAGGGAAGGAATTTAAAAAACACTGCTGCAACAAATTGCTAATATTATTATAGTTAGATGCCTTATGAATCCACCACTTCCTAGTGGAAGGAATTAAAGTAAATGAGACAGTGAGCTCTCTCTCTCTTAAAACATTGAAGTATATTTTCTAAGATGTAGAACTAATTTGGAGACAATGAATGCCTTAGAAATGTAAGAACGTCTTAATTCTGTCTAGACTAGAGATCTGGGTCTGTAGGAGGCTAGAAAGACTTTACAATCAAGCAGAGTTGACATAATTCCACATCAATATCTGGTGATATTGAGCCAGATTATTATCCTCCCTGAGTCTGAGTTTTCTCTTCTCTGAAAATGGAGATAAAGGCTCCTATGACAAGGATGGTTGAGAAAATACTCTTTGTGTAATCTCAAGTTATTCAGTATGAGACGTCTACTCAGTGTGTTTAATTTTCCACTCTTCCTCGCCTGTATTCTCTGTTGCATGATTTAGTGCAAGTCTTCAAAGGCTGTCATCAAGTACAACCTCAAAAAGGAGGCATGACTTCACCTCCCTTCTCAGTTATTAAGCTCTTAGTCTGTCTGGATCTTGCCTTCTTCTAAGCTCCTCACTTAGCCTCAGTATTTTCACCCTAGAATCCACCTTGAATGAGTTTGGTAGGATCTGAATTTACCTTTCTCTTTCCCTGATGTCTATTCTGTTATCTTGTAATCACCTGGTGTCTAATCCATGAGTGTGTAATCCTCAAGTTGTGTTGCTCATCAGACTTCCCAGCCTTCCTGGGAACTTTGGATCCTGGGGTTTCGGAGAGATGAAATATTTCATGTTTCACAGGTATAACGACATAGCTGCCAAATATTCAGAATGGACCCTGGGGTTATCACATGGACTAGCATGAAAATACTTTTGTTTGTTTGTTGTTTTGTTTGGTTTATATGTAACCCATGCTGGGTTTGAACTCACTATGTATCACAGGCTGGCCTTGAACTCTCAGCCATCTTCCTGCTCCTCCCAAGTGCTGGGATTACAGGGGTGTGTCACCACACTCAGTTGAGAAATGCCCTATACACCAACATCAACATAATGTTAGCTCTGACGCAGAGCTCCCGCAACTCTCCACCTGCCCTTCCCTTACCTGCCTACTCTTTTGGTGCCTGGTTTCTTGGCCTCCATGATTTCTTTGGAAGTGAAACCACATTTTAGTTGTGTATGCCCAGCTCCATCACTGTCCATGGTCCTGCATGGAGCCTGGAAATTGACCTATATATCCTCCCACCCTCCATTTATTTGTTTGAGAAACCTGTTTTTCAAGTTCTGAGAGTATATCTTACTCCTCATCTTTGCTTTGAAAATCATGGAAACAAAACAGCTGGTTTTAGATAATGTGATCTTAAGGATAGTACACACCCATTCATTTATTCATGAGCTGCTATGCTGTACCAGACTCTGTGTGAGGTGGTAAAAGAGAAACCACAAGTCAAACACTACTTAGGGAATATATAAGCATAAATAAAACATACAACTTTTGACAAGTGTTGCAGGAATAAGTACCATTGATTATGTGCCACACGCTGTGTCATGTGATTTATGTTGATCAGCTCGCTTCTTCAAATCAACCCTATGATGTAGTACTTACTATACCCATTCTACAGTTGAGCAGACAGAAACATTAATAGGGCAAGTGACAGATTCGGTAAGTGCCCTGTATCAAGTCTTGTTTGGTCTCACTGGCAAACAACCTACCCTCCTAATCGTGGTGCCTTGCTTATTCTGATAGAAGAAGCTTCAGGCCTAAGGGCAACTGATGTGGTGAGGACACCTGGAAAATGTTCTGAAAGGTGATGCCTTATTTGAATCTTGACAAGTAAATGACTGTTAAGAAAAGGCAAAGGAAAGGGCATGTTAGGCAGAGAGATCAGTAGGGGAACATAGTAAAGCCACGGGAAAAAAGCATGTAAGACTGCAAGTGGTTTCATTTTTATGGAGCAGGAGAGTCAAACTTCAGAGGGAGGACTAAGAAGATGGTGAACCTCCATGTAATGCCACTCTTGACTCCTTGAAGGATGTCTTAATTGGCAAATTGGCATAAGGAAGAAACTAAATTGAAGCATATGCAAGTGTCCTTGGGGGAAATGTCCCACAGAGTCCTTTTCAGGAAATTTTTTACCGAGGAACTTTTCCATAGGGAACTCATTACTACCGGTACCTTGAGAGTACCATGTAAGTGCATGTGTGCCCAAGCACAGGGAACTAAAAACCAGGGAAAGGCAGGAGAGTGAGAGGACTAAAGATGAGGCTTTGTAAGGAAGTAATCAAAAACAGGTGGTTTGACTAAGAGAAGAAAATATTCAGAAGGAAAACGAGAGTTTGAAAAAGTTGTGACTAGAAGAAAAAGTCAGGGATTTGGAATCAGATGATCTCATGAAATCTTGGGCAAGTTGCATCACCTCTTTAAGACAGGTTCTTTTGCATAAAAAGAGTAATACTAGCAGTTTTTTCAGCACTATCTTGAGAATTAAATTTACTGTGTGTAACCAATGTTCTGCAAGTGATAGCTGCTGTTACCATAAGTATCATGGGAAAACATACCTCCCAGTTGAATCTAAAAATTATCTATCTAATACAAACTAGAATATAGGTAAATGTTTAAATCCCATAAAGTGTCATTAACTAAGTAGTTATAAACAACAGACATTATCTGTTACAGTTCTGAAGCCTGGGAAATCCTAGAACAATGCAGATTCTGTGGGGTGAGAGCCCGGTTTCTGAGTCATGAAGGGCACCTGCTAGCTGTGTCCTTACAGTGGAAAAGGGACAAAGGAGTCTCTTATAAGGATGTTAAACCCACTCATGAAAAGATTCATAACTTCCAGAGGCCCCACCTCTTGTCCTATAAAACGCACATTGAAGGAAGGAGTAATCTTGCATAGATTGCCAGAAGTGGGTCAACCCAACTAACTTTCATCCAATCTAGGAATAGCCACATACAATATGACAATCCATACCACAAATGCAGATTGGTGCCAGGGCCCACCCCTGGCCTTCAATATCACCTTAATCTTCAGTGCTCGGAGGGAGTCTTCTTGCTGGTCCCTTCTCACTGCAGAAACAGTTGCTCTTTTAAAAATTTCAGATTTGTCGTTTAAGTCCCCAATATAACCTCACCTTTCTCTTATCTCTCATTCTAAAGTTAAAATAAAACATGTAAGGCCATTAGGCAGGAAAGGGTATAACCTTCAAACATCTTTTTACTTGTATCCATATACATACCCTTCCTTAGAACCACTTCTACCTTAGGGAAGAAGTGTTTCTTGTACTGACTAATACTTATCCCACATACTTTAATCATTTATGTAATAAAATGTCATCAAATGTCTCCTCCTGCCTTCTGTCGTATGTATCTGCCTGTCTCACAATCTTTCCCTTTGGCCCATAAATACATTCATCTTTGCATGTTCATACCCCCAATCTTCCAATTGCCTCCAGCTACTACCTTATGTCTTCCATTCACAGCCAGCCATCTAGAAAGAGACATCTGTGCAAATGGTCCTCACTTCCTCACCTCCCACTTTCTTCTCCACCCACCACAGTCTGGCTTCTACACCCGTCACCCACAGATACTGCCTCTCCCAAGGCCAAAAGTGCCCCTGTTCAATACATACTTTTCACTATCCCAGCTCTTCTCTTTAGCATCATTGTTCACTCAGTCTTGAAAACTTCTCTGGTTTCTGCACACAACACATTCTTGGTTTTCTTCCTGCCCTTTAATGTGCCTTAAAGACTACTTGGGACATTCTGCTCAATACACTTGTCTTTTCTCCATATATACTCTTCTGGGCTATAACCTCCCATGGCACCCCATGCATGCTGTAATCCAAATCTGTACAGCCAGTCTGAGTCCTTTTTCAGAGAGAAAGATAAAGGTATCCAATTGTCCAGAATAACTCTACTTGATGGAAAAATATACCTCCTAGTTGAATCTCAAAATTATCTATTTGATAGACATTGGAAAATCGATAAATTTAAAATCCTATAAAATGTCATAAACTAGGTAGCTATAAACAACAGACATTATCTGTTACAGTTCTGAGGCCTGAGAAATCCAAGATCAGAGCCCAGTTTCTGATTCATGAAGGCACCTGCTAGCTGCGTCCTTACAGGTGAGAAGAGACATAGGAGTCCCTTATAAGGGCATTAATCCCATTCATGAAAAGATTCAGTCTCCCAAAATCTCTGCCTCTTGTTACCATCACCTCACTTTGAGGGTTAGAGTATCAACCTGTACGTTACGAACATTCAAAACACAGCTGTGTCTCAAATAGGTGTTAAAAAGAGCCAGTACATATTATTTGGAAGCAGGACAAGAAAAACAGCCAACCAAGAGGCTCCAGGAGGTTCCAGGAAAGTGGGAGAAACCTCCAGATGGTGGACGTTATGGGTTCTCCAGAACAATCTTCATGGGGATGGTTCTGTCATCTGTGTCACATGCCACTCCCATGTCACCTAGGAGGAGGATGGATATGAGTGGGTTGGGCAGATGGAAGTCATCAGTGACTGTGGTACAGAAGGATTTGTGGAGCAAATATGAGGAAACTCTGATAGTAAAGGGCCAGGTGAGGATGAGAGATGAGACAAGGCCTTTTTCAGGGAAGAACTTCACCGGAACATAGAGGGGAACACACTGGATCTGGAAAGCTTTTACAAAATATTCTAATTATCTTTTTACTTGCCTGACTCCTCTAAACTGCTAAGTGCCTGAAGTCAGGGGCTTTGTTTGTTTTTTGTCTTTCCTTTATTTGGATTTGATCTGTAAAGCATAGGGTTTGGCACAAAATAAGTGTTTAATAACTTTTGTCTTGAAAAGAGAACTAGAAATATCAACAATTGCGTAGATCATTTATGTGGGCAGTGAGTTCCTTTTTACTGTAGATATGCAGTTAGAGGGTGGAAGAGTTTCCTCCCTCCTTCCTTTATCCTTGCTACTATTCTTTCTTCCTTCCCTTTTCCTTTCCTCCCTCCTTTTTTTTTCTTCCGTAGATATTTACGTGACTGTATTATGCTGCTACATCCCTTTAACTACAGAGGGCTTTCAGGGATTCAGGGACTGCAGTTTTCTGACGGGGGTTCTGCACACTATTCCCCTGTGCTGCTGTCCTGTCTTGTGGTACATCGGGGGACAGAAGGCACCACAACCAAGGCCCGTGTACTGCCAACTTGCTCTTGAAATCCCAAGCCTCTTCTTGTCTTTAGAGCTGCTCAGCTCACAGGCGCAAGCTCTATTAATGTCTCCTTGTTACTGTGCTATTAGGAGCTGTCAGCTGCCTCTGTTCCTAATGCTCTCCTCTGCTTTGAAATGTTTTGTCAGGTCCGCGTATGCCTGGAGAACAGGGTTCTGAGTTCAGCAGAATGTGTCTTACAGTGCATCCTCCACTCCTCTCCCTGGACGGCAGGCTTAATTAAACTGGAACGATCACCCTCTCCTCTCCCAGCCACCCCTCCCTGTCCTCACAGGGAGGTGAGCTCTGGGAGTCATCACAGACCAGCCAATTTCTGCAGAGGGGACATGGGTTGAGTGAGTTAGTGGGCAGGGATAGGTGTGTTTTCTTCTTGGGCCCGTTCCACAGGCTTGTGAGGTTATGTCTAGGTGAGGGTGAATGTGCATTCAATCATGTGTATACAATAATACATATGTTTATGTGAGTGTGCATGCATGTTTGTGCTTATCTTTATGTGTCCATGTATGTGCATGTGTGTGGATGAGTGTATGCCTCAACAGTAGGAGGAGTGAAGTTTGTCCTATAGGATTATCATCACTTTGCTATGCCTCTTGGCTCTTCATTTAGGATTTCATAGTGTCATTTAATCTTTTTTTTTTTACTTGTTACCAGGGATCGAACTCACAACCGTGTGCTTGTGCCTCTGAGCTAAATCCCCAGCCCCCGGCCCAGCTGCCTTTAAGACAGCTAGTAACAGTGACCACTGAGGCCAGCCAAATCTTAGATTATGTTTTCAGCATCTTAGATATATTTTATGAATATTTCCTGGCCTCAACTATCAGGTGCCATGAGATCCCTTTTGACTAGTGGATTGAAAGGAAAGTTATCTGGCCAAGACCACACAGCCTTTATCCTCTCCACTACTACCTGTAGTTAATACATGTTTCTCTAGAAAATCCAACAACCACTCAAAAATAAGAGGTTCAATGTCACTTGAAGTTTCTTTTTTTTTTAAATCCATTTTATTTCAAAGAGAAAAAAAAAACAATAAAATTTCAAACACATCAATCAGGGGCAACAATGAGACATACATTGCACATTGTCATCCCCAAATCAAGTCACTTGAAGTTTTATCTCCTGGTGACCACCTTCACCTTTTAGTGAACTTACTTACTTACTTCTGTGGCTGTCACATATTTACAAGAGGAGGAACAGCACAGCCTACGTTAGTCTTTTTGCATTTAACAGCATCCCCTAGAGGTCCTCCTGCTCTAATTTTTAAAGATCAGCTATATGTTTTTAATGCCTGTTCAGAATTTCATTATCTAGACTTGTGATTCACTTAATCAATTCCCCATTGATAGATATTTAGATTATTTCAGCTTTTCACTATCATAACTAAGTTGTGAAGAGCACCCTTGTAAATAAATCCGTGCATATCTGACTGCTAAGGATAAATCTGGAAGCAAAACCTTTTGGGTGAGCAGTAAGCATATTCACATGTGGATAGCCAACACACATAGCCTGAAGAAAGGTCAAAGTAGTTTATAATCCCCAGTCTCTGGTTTAACAAAGGTCCTGAGCTAGCCAGAGGGGAGGCAGCTGGTGTTGTCTAGGGTCCTCGTATAACTCTGAATAGTTTTGTGGGGCAAAGGCTTTGGATAGCTTCAAGACCTCGGCTGGTCTGGACTCAGAGGCTGGGAGCCATCTAGAAGCTCAGCTGCAGGGTGCCTGGTGGATGAGTGCTGGGAAAGGGGGAGAGCAGCGCTTTCTCCACATAAAATGGTTCATTAGGCTGCTCTGCCACATCAGAGGATGCTCTCAGGTAGAACTTAGCCTCCACTCAGGAGGAACCCTCTTGGGCTGAATTATCCTAATTCAGACCCATGCTGGTTCAGTCCTCCAATTTGTCATCAGCAGGCATGCTGTAGAGGCATCAGTATTTCACACAGTCTCTCAAAGATAAAGAGAGCTGATTCAGAATTAAATGAAGGGGAAAAAAGGGAGAGGGAAGTGGGGAGGAGTGGGGCTGAGTCTGCGGGTACAGGCGGTTATAGGTAGGGTGAGGGCCTTTCAGAAGAGTGGAGAATCAGATGGGCGTGGGCATTTGATGGTTATTACTTTTAAAAAAAAATTAGAGCACCCTCAACTTCCAATAAAAATAGCAGAAGCAGATAAAATGCTCAGGTGTCAACATTCACAAAAAGGTGAGAAGACAATTACATGGAAACAAGAAAATATTTGTGGAAATGAATGCATATCTTTTGCTAGTAATGAAGCTGTGCATAGAAAGATACTAAAATTGAGATCTCAGTAGATGAGGTTTAAATGTTGGCTCTCATAGTAGCTATCATAGAGACTTGGAAAGGTGCAGAATCTGACTTGAACAAGCAGGATGATTATCGACAAGTGGCTTTAGGATTAACACTATGCCAGGAACAGGGTAGAAATGAAAGTAGGAAGAAAGTGCGGAAGAAAGTTTAAAGACCACCTCTGCACTCACTTCCAGGGATCTCTGGAATGAAATGAGCCTTCAGCATTGTTCTGTATTGGGCCCAGATCTCTAGGCCTTTATCCCCAGGCTGGTTATGGGTAGGCAGGAAATAAGACCTTGGTGTCCACAGCCAAGCAGCCCCTGTGGGGGAGCTCAGAACACACCCAGCAGCTGAGACCGGTCTTCCCAGCCTGGAGAGGATCTGGAAGGAGCCTCACACTTTTGTCACATTAGTCATTTAACCTGGGCCCCGTCACATAACCTCACCCATCATTTTTCTTATCTAAGAAGTAAAGAGAGAATGTCTGCTATAATAGGAATGTTGGAAAGACTCAGAGGTTTTCCCAGTGATATTCCCAATCCAATATCCAGCCCCTAAGGAATCTTCAGTAAAATTTATATTTTGGTTGTCTTTCCTTTGGGCCCCTGTAGCTGTCCTAGCCATCTGGTGCTGTAGTTATCTGGGTGATTTCCTCCCTCCCCATCTGAGGAACCCGCTACTCCCTAGGGCTTACTGTGATTCTTTGCCTGTGGTAGAAAAGGGAACTCTGGTGGAGCCTACCGGGTCTATAATAGGCCAATAGTGGAAAGGCTCTTTCTCCATGATCCTGTTCACTCTTCTCCACAGTCCTGATGGGTGGACCCTACTTTACCTATAAGGAAACTAAAACAAAAGTGAAGGATCTTGCACTAGTTTACATACTCAGTAAGGGTTGGAGTTGGGACAAAAATCTAGATCCACCTGACCCCACCTTCTCAAATACACACAAGTTATGTTTCTTTCACCACTCACTGCACCCTTGGTGGACATTCTCTTGCTGGTTCGCTCAAGTGTGGGCGATATTTGCCTGGGGAAGAAATTCTGACCATTTGCAGCTGGCCTTTAGAGGTCCTGTGTGGCTGTGTGAACAGAAGACGTGCTAATGTCTCCTAATCACTGTGCCTGGGGACAGATTTACACTCATTTCTAAAAGGAAAAGGGTTATATCTTATAAATTTATGGCTGATAAGCTGTGGGGAACTGTGGTAGAACAGAACTGCTACCTCCAGCTGTGTGCATCCAAGTTAGCAACCGTGACTTCTTAAGCATTTTCACACACCCTGCTAGACATTGTGAAGGATGTGGTGAACAACATGGACTCGGCCTCTGGGCTCACACAGTTTGTAGTCAAGAGGAGAAGACAGTTACTGATCCCTTGACTATGAGGTGTCCTCAGTGAAGGCAGAATGTTGACCCTCCCAGGAGCATCATGATGAGGTAAGAAGAAGACACACTTTGAACATAAGGTGGCCCTGGAGTCCAGGCAGGTTTCTTATGCATCACTTTGGGCAAGTGATCCCATTTCTCTGAGCCTCAGTTACATACTCTGTCAAATAGGGAGCAAAAAATCCCAACTCGTAGCTTTGCAGCAGTCAAACAAGTCATATATTTGAAATAGGAAAAGGGTCAACAAAAGTTGCAAAGAGACAAATAGCAAATATTTTAAGCTTTGCAGCCATAAAAATGTTACTGTAAATAGTTATTACTTTGGCTGTAGCAGTGGGATGGCAGCCATATACAATATATAAATAAGCCCATCCCTCCAATCATGCATTTAGTGTGTTGTGGGTGTTTCAAAACAAACAAAAATCATTACTTATGGATGTAAAGTTTTGAATCTCAATAATTTTCACATGTTGCAAGGTTTCTCTTCTGAATTTTAATAGCCATTTAGGAATCTAGGAAAACAGTGTTAGCCCACAGTTTACCAAAATAAGCAAATAAAAAAAAAGTAGAGGGTGGTATTTGACTTGCCAAATCCCTGATCTAAAACATGGAGCTTATGGAAAGTACAGTACTTGATGGATTTGAGATCACACCTGCTTTCCTCTTCAAGTTACTGAAGTTGTGTTCTTCATTTCACTTCAAAGTCAGTCATTCAGATTTGCCCTCCTGGGAGCCTACAAAACAGCCAAAGAATATTATCCCCATTTCAGAAGAGCATAAACGGAAGCACAAAGATTAGGGCACTTTCCAAGCTCACAGTTAGTGCCAGGACCTCAAGACTACAATTTTGTATCATTTTCTGCTTCTGGATAGCAGCTATGGGAATGCAAAAAGAATGCAGTAATGATTAGACTCGATATTATTGCTATAATTAAATCAGTGGTAACTAATATATCTACAGTGCCTTAGACCTTGTAGGTCATCCTGACACACATTATCTCATTTGTTCTTCTATAAAACTCCATGAAGGAGGGATTATTAGTAGCCCCTGACTTTCAGAGAGCTAAGTTGCCCTGCAAAGTCACAGAGCTTGTTAAATGGCAAAGCTACATGGTCCCATCTGCAGATCCTTTCCAGGACCTCCCCTCAGAGCCTTCTGGAGTTTTGTATCAGGGCCAGGAAGCCCTGAAATGGAATTCTCAACCACTCTATTACTTATCTTTATTCTCACTCCATTACAATTCGCTCTCCATATAGCTTATGTGATTTCCTCTTTTTCTCTTTCTCTTTCTCTTTCTCTTTCTCTTCCTCTTTCTCTTTCTCTGTCTTTCTCTTTCTCTTTCTCTTTCTCTTTCTCTTTCTCTTTCTCTTTTTCTCTTCCTCTTCCTCTTCCTGTCTCTGCCTCTTTCTCTTTTCTGTCTCTCTGTCTCTCTCTCCCTTTCTCTCTTTCTTTCGCAGGATCTAGTTATGTAACCCAAGTGGGGCTTCAGCTCCTACTGCATCGGCCCACTAAGTTTTGAAATTATGGACATTTACCAACATATCCGAGAAGCAGAGTGATTTTCTGAAGCTCAGGTCTGATCAGGTTACTCCCTTGCTCATAACTCTTTAGTGTCTCCTCATTGTGTCCAGAATAAAGTATTTAGCATGGTGGACATGGCTCCACATAACTGGGCTCAAACCCATCTTCAAGCATCTTCTGTAACTACTCCTGGTTCAGGCCTTGTCTGCCATTATATATCTCTTAATTTGTATTACCCTTGAATTCTTCATGTCTCTATGATTTTGCTCATACCATTTGCTTTCTCTGCCTAAAATACTCCAATTAATCCACAATACATATCCACAATCTATCATCTCCTAGGGTCTTATTTGAACCCCTCTCCCAGAACAGTTAGGTGGTCCACCCTCCTCTGCTCTTCTACTTCAAACTGTTTCAATAGTAGGCCTCATCAACTATTTGTCCCCTCAGAATGTGAGTATCCATCACACTGTAGGTACTTAATATTCATTTAATAATTAAATGACTGTAGGAATGAATGAACTTCTTGAAACAAGAGGATAGACAAGGGATGTCTTACTCACCTGAATACAGTAAAACCTTAGTTCATGCCTGCAAACAACAGGATTCAGTAAATGTTTGTGACTCAATAAGTGAGTGAACAGGGATAGATGTAGGTGCAGGTGAATAGACTGATAAGTGACAAACACAGCCCACTAGGGACAGTTGATAACCAACCATGAAAGGCAGTGGGCATGAGGGTAATGGACAGCTATGTACTCCCCATTTCGTTATACACAGGAGGCTCCAGCCAGGGCCTGCAGCTCCCAGCCACTTTTCCAGCATCTCAGCACATTGCCTACTGCTGGGAAGCTACACTTCCCCACCTCCCTATTTCCCCTCCTCCCCTACCCTTGAGAGTAGATTTGGTGTTCCTACAGATGTTTGTATTCTCTGCAGTCGATGAAAATATTCATTATCTTGTTAGCTGCGGCAGGGAAGGAAGTGCAGATTTGCATTTTCCCTGCTAATCAGGGAGGCACAAGTGGTGCCTGTCACCCAGGCCTGTTCAGTGCTACCCCCACGCTGTGTGCACGCACGTCTTGAAAGTGGGATTCCCTCCTCTGCAGACACTAGCTCTCTCCCCTCCCCCACCTCAGGCATAATATAGAAAGGAAAGAAAGGAAGTGAAGGCCAGGCCTGTGTCATCACACTTTCTTAGTGTGCTTCTTTCTCCCTCAAAATCCTCCCGAGGCTTCTACCTAAACAAGTTATGAACACCTCGACCTGGCTTTTACTCCCAAAGGTTAGGGCCTTATCTGAGAGTTAAGTTTTATATTTCCCCAAGTACCTTCAAAATTATTAGCTTGTTCGATTCCAGCAAGTTTCCTGTATGACTGCATTGTCATTAGTGTGGTTTTGTGGAAGTGACTCACCCAATATTATGTGGCCATCATGTGTTAGTGCCAGAAGAGCTTCCCCTCTTCCTTCTTTGATCGGAAACAGTCTTCACGCCACCCCAGGCTGATCTGTCTTAGTGGAGGCTGTTGTTCTGGGCTGACAAAAACTGAGGCTTTGAGGTTAGGCTGTGCTTCTCAGCCTTGGCAGAGGGGGAGGCCTCTGGCTATATCGTGAGCTTTTATACCTGAACATGGTGAAAGGTCTGTGCCCACGAGGTGTGTGCAGTGATGTTTAGCAATAATAATATCTTGTCTGATGAGTCCTTAAGCCTGTTCTGATGACCCACCCGGATCAGATCTGTAGCTTTTCTGACTGCCTCAAAAGAAAGAGATTAGACATCAAGCAGACATTTAAATTCCTGATCCAAGGATATTCAAGCATCTTCTCATCCATTTTATAAATATATGTTGAGTAATTTTGTGTGTCAGGTGCCATTCTGAGTGTTAGTAAAATAGCAATTAAACAAGACAGGTAAGAAGTTTGCACTCACGGAGCTTAACTTCTGGCAAGAGATAGAGACATGCGAAAGGACAAGAAGACATCAACAGGTATTTCTATAGTAAGTTATATGAAGAAAAATAAAGCAAGCTAAAGAACTGTGAAATTTTGTTTGATACCAGGTGAGCAAGACAGCCTTCTAGAAAGAAGTGACAGGTAAGTAGACACCTGAAGGGAACGGACGAACACATGCTATATGAGTGAAGGGATAAAGCATAGGAGACAGAGGGAGTTGTGGGTCTCCTGAGAGTTTGCTAGGTACTCAGTGATGGAGTAGATCTAGTAGAGAAGAGCATGGTGGATACAAAACACACCAGGAGCAACAAGATGTAAATGCTAATAATATTCTTCCTTCAGAGCTCCTTAAACACAGACAAGTCCTTCAGCCTTATGCAGCCTTGGAAGCTGCACTTATATGTAAATTGCAAGTGATTCTTGATGTCTATCCTGAGACTTAAGGGTATATACAGCTCTAAATGCTACACCTGTCACAGAGTTGCTCCTCAATAAGTCAGCTAGTCTTACTACATAGGGTGGTAGATCAGCAAAGTATTGTTCATTCATAGGTTCTTCTCCAATATTTATATAGCACACACTGAGCCCACACCACAGGATAGGGGTTATGGCAGATATTAAGAATACAATAGCTGGGCCGGGGGTTTAGCTCAGAGGCGTAAGTGCCTGCCAGGCAAGTGCAATGTCTTGAGTTCAATTCCTGGTACCAAAAAAAAAAAAAAAAAGAATACAATAGTTCATTTATTCAGCATATATTTGCCTGGGTGTCCATGCGGGCAGACACTGGGCTTGACAGTAGGGATACAGACATGAGTAAGACAGACCTTGATTTGTTCTCATGAAACAGTTATCCAGGAGTCCTGGAGCTTCATATTCTCCTGCCCTTGGGCTACCTGCTGGCCCCAGAGGGTTCTCAAAGGCCAGAGCTGACAATACAGTGTAGTACCTACATGTCAATTGGAGAGAGAAAACACAGACACACTCTTGCCTGGGCTCAGAGCTTGGCTCACAGCAAAAATGCCAAGCTTTAGTCTGTGTCTTTTCTCTCAGTTTTGGTACAATCTGCAAAATTATATGCAGGAGCCCCTGGAGCCTCATAATGAACAAGACTTTACTGGCAACATCAGCCAAACGTGCCTGGACTTTGTTTCTTGGACAGGGTGTCCCCAAAGTGGGGGCTTCCTGTTTTTGCATCATAACACTGACTCCTGGGAGCTGATCCCTTTGTCTTATAGGCCTGGGACTCTTTGAGCATGACATCAGGTCCATAGTGCTCAGAAAATGGCAGTGTGGACTGGGGGAGGAGCCCTGATTTGTAATGCAGGACGTACTACAGACTGAGGCTCTTTGGGCCAGGCTCCCTCTCTTGCCAGAAGTAAGTTCTCCCATTTTATTCCTATGCACAGCATCAGCAGCAGTAGTCACTGAATGCTGACTGCATTCCAGTTTCTTCTAAAACTTTTATATATTTTAACTTTAATTCTGAAGAAACCTAATAAGTCAGCAGGATTATATTGTGCTCATCTAAAGGTTGAGAAACTGAGGAAAAGTAGAGGGACCAATCTAAGTTTTTACCTCAGGCTTCTTACAGTATTGACACTCATATTTGGGGGGAGGAGTATCAGGAATTGAACTCAGGACTTGACAGGCTGATACTGTGCCACTGAGCTATATTCCTGGCCCTGACACATGTATTTGATTGTGCTATATATTCATTTGTTCATTTCTTCATTCGGCAAATTAGTATTAAATGCCAATCATCATGACAGTGGCCAGGATGGATGCTGGATGGACTTTAATTCATTTAATAGTTAATAAACAGTGGTATATAAATCTTATAGTCTTCATTCCACAGATGCTCAGCTGCATATGTTAGTTTTTCATCCAACACCTTCTAAGTCACAGGTCCTAGTGTTCCGGGACACAATAGCATGTGCTAGGAAGACAGATACTCTGTAGAGTAACCCAAGGCAGAACAGCAGAGCAGCAGGTGATCAGAGAGTGAACCCCCATTCTACCATCCAGTGAGGTAGTGCTGTTTCATAAGGATGGTTGCCAGCATACACAGATGAGGGCCCTTGTGTCCCACAAGCAGTGATGCAAATACCAGATAGGCCCCATCTTCATCTGGTCAGATGGTCCTTTCTATCCTCCACTTCTCCATGACCCTGGCCCCTGAACCATGGGCATGTTTTGTGACCCCCCACAACCACTATGATCCCGGAGGTCCAGCAGCTTCCCATGGTTCCAGTAATTAACTTCACACATGCCAAAAAGAGAAATAGGATCACAGATGTGGTCGCAAATTGTAGCTAATTAACCATATGGTCTGGATTGCTGACAGAGTGGGAAGGCGCTCTGGGTAAGTGCTGGTTTCCGGATGGAAGGATATTAGGTGTATTGCCACATTCTCCAGTACAAGGATACAGTGTCTTGGGGCCTTCCACCACCTGCTTGGGGTATACCCATCTGTATCTTCTCTAGGCACTGTCCTGGAAAAGGAGTTCCCAACGGAAGGAAGGAGAGGGTAGTGACTTCGGGGAAACATCTTCACCCACTTTAGCAAGAGGAGATGAGTGGGAGTGCTCATGGTTAAAAGGGTGACTTAGAGAGAACAGGCCGAGCAGGTGAGACACAATGTGACCTTGTGAACAGTGTGCTGGAAACATGGATTTTAATCAGAGTTGCCACTTACCTGTGCAACCTTTGGGGAGTTGATTAACTTCTCTGAAGTTGTGCCACTCAGTCTTTCTAAAGTAAAAAATGTAGGACTGAAATGAATGGAATGAGACAGAAGTAGATGGCACATATTCACAAAATCAGTGAAGTCCCAAACTCCCTCAATGAATTTGGGAAATGGGAGTCAGATTCACAATAAGAGTACATCCCCAAATAACTACAGATAGCAATCATTTCTACTTCTTAATAATCTGCGCTACCCCCGGAAAGTGTGGTCTTCATTTTACTAACTTAAAAATGATCACAAGAGTGCTAGGAGGTTTATCATTTGGTGCTCATTTGTTAGAAAATCGAGGTTTTGATGGGCTAAGTAACATGCTCAGTGTCACACAGACTAACCCTTTTGGAGTAGGGGTTCAAACTTGATCATGGCTGATAGCCAAGCTTGTGATGCCCAGAGTTCCTAGGAATGCAATCACATTAGCACACTGTTCTCCTGTGGACAGGACAGCAGTAAAGTGGCCATCAGACAGCTGCCTGAGTGCTGGCGGCTATGAAGGAGCTGGCCCAAGTAAGCTAAAATGGTACTCACCTGAGAAAGTGGATGTGTAAGTTGTGTATCACTGCTGTACCTAATTACCATAAGCCTGGAGGTTCAAACAACACGCATTAGTTTTCTCACAATTATGCAGGCTAAAACCCAACTGAGACTTAGTGGGCTGACATCAAGATGCTAGCATAACTTTCTTCTCAGGACCCCAGGGAATATTCACTGCTGGCCTCTACCAGTGAGCCGCCATTCCTCAGCTTGAGGCCGCATCACTCCAATCTCTCCCCTCACCTCTACTTTGCCTTTTGTAATTAAATGTCTATCTGTCTTCCTATTACAGGGACATAAAATGTGATGGCATTGAGGGACTGCCCAGCTAATTTAGGATAATCTCCCTCTTCACAAATCTTAATTTGCTGTACCTGGAGAAGTTAGACTAATCAATTGTTCCACTGCAAAGCCTCTTTTGCCATACAGGACATATTAGTAATTAGCTGGGACTTCCATATAAGATGCCAAAGACTGAGTGGGTTAAACAAAAGAAATTTATTTTTCACAGTTCTGAAGATGAGATGTTCAAGATCAAGGTGTCAGCAGGATCATATTCTTCTGCATTGTCTCTCTTTGGTTCTTTGGTTCTCAGGAGGCCCATTTCTCACTACGTAATCACTTGATCTCTCCTCCATGCATGCAGGTTCCTGGTATGTATGTTTTCCAATGTCCTCTTCTCACAAGGACACCAGTCAGGTTGATTATGATGTTACGGTCACGTTTTAATTTAATCACCTCTTTAGAACCCTATCTCTAGATATACTTATATTCTAAGGTTCTTTGGGGGGATGTTACTACAAAGATTTGAACAGTGAAATGATTTTTGTTTGGTGGTGGACACAATTCAACCCAGAACATATGCTGATATTTACAGATTCCTGAAATTAGGACCTGAATATCTTTGATGGTCATGATGTGGCCTGTTCATAGGACTTTTCAATGTAAGTGAAGACAAAGGAAGAAGGGCAAGATCTGGGTGCTCAGATCACACATTGAAATTAAAAGGCAGAAGCAGGACCTGGAGGCAGAAGAATGAGGAGTAAGGTCTGAACCAGAAAGTTCAGAAGTGGGGTTGGGCCAAGAAAACCAGTTTAGAATGAAGACTGAGATTCGAGTAAAAGCCCAAGTTTCACTTTGACCTGTTATTTCTAGATCACAAAGTATGGGCTTGGTAGGTTAAAGCAAGGAAGAGAGGTTGATTTCAAATGTCAAGATTAATGTGCCAAAGTTCATAGTAGCTGGAAAACGCTTCCCAGGATGATGGGGTTGCAAGGATTCGAACATTTATTAGGTAATTGAACTAAACAACTTCCAAATGCACTTCTCAGCTTTAAAGTCTATATTCCACAGCAGGGGTCAAACTTTTCTTTAAAGGGCCAGATAGCAAACATTTTCAGCTTTGTGGACTGTGTCAGTTCTTTCACAACTACTGGACTCTGCCATTGAAATTCCAAAACAGAAGTTAGCAGTACAAAAATAAATAGGTGTGGCTGTGTTCTAATAAAGCATTGTTTATAAAAATATGTATGTGAGGGGTCAGATTGACTAGAGGGTCATAGTATGTATATTATTCTTGGTATATGTAGATTTTACTTTGAAAGCAGTTTTATGTTTACAGAAAGTTTGAGCACAAAGAGTTCTAATATAGCCACTTTCCCTATTATTAACATCTTGCATTAGTGTGGCATCTTTGTTATAATTAATGACAGTATTGTTGCATTATTAACTGAAATCCACAGTTTGATTTTGTGTTGTACAATTCTGTGGGTTTTTAAAAATAAAGAATGTCATATATGCCTCCCATTAAAGTATCATAGAGAACACATTTACTGCTCTAAAATTCTTGTGCCCTACTTGCTCTTTCTCTGTCGCTCTCCCAGAACCCCTAGAAATTATTGATCTTCTCATTATCTCTATATCTTTGGCTCTTTTGGAGTTTCTTGTAGTTAGAATCACTGTCTTAGTCACTCTCTTGATCCTGGGGCACAATACTCAACACCCACAACTTAAAGGAGGAGAAGTATTTTTTCATTCATGCTTTAGTCCATAACCACCTAGTTCCAAGGCAGGAGGGCATGGTGGAATGGTCTGGCATTGGAAAGCTGCTAAGTCATGAAGGTCGGGAAGCAGTAGGAAAGAAAGGCAAGTGTACACCTCCAGGTAACACCCCAGTAATCCTGCTCTCCCAACCATACCCCATCTCCCAACAGCAAATCATCAGCTATATGGCCCTGTGATTCAGTCACCTCCCAAAAGCCATGACTATCATATGAAGTTTTGGGGAGACATTCTTGGTCCAAACCACAACAATCACACAGTATGGAGATTTTTTCAGACAGGCTCCTTTTATTTAGCGAGTATGTATTTGAACTTATCTTAAGTCTTTTTAGATAACATATTTCTTCTTATTGATGAATAATAATATACCACTATATTGATGTACCATTATTTGTTTCTCTGGTGACCTACTGAGGACATGTTGATTGCTTCCAAGGTGTGGTAAGTCTGAACAAGGTCCCATAAACATTCTTGTGCAGGTTCTTGTGTGGGTGTATGTTCTACTTATTTGGTTAAGTACTATGGAACAAAATTGTTGAAGTGTGTAAGACAGTTTAGCTTTGTAAGACACTGCCAATCTATCTTCCAACGTGTCTATACCATAGTCCATTATCACCAGGAAAGTACTTTATTTGTTTCTCCACATTTCTGCCAGCATTTGGCAATAGTGTTTTGAATTTCAACAACTCTGATAGTGATGTTTCATTGTTGTTTAATTTGCAGTTCTAGAATGACATGTGATACTGTGCATACTTTCCATTTGTAAATTTTCTTCAATGAAATGTCTGTTTGGTTCCCTCATTCATTTAAATTGAATAACTTGTCTTTTGTTGAGTTTTAAGTATTCATTGCCTATTTTGGATAGGGGTCCTTTACCAGATATGTTTGGCAAACATTACCAATTTGTGGCATGTCTTTTCCTAATGCTGTCTGTCTCAGAGCATTATTAAGTGTTAACATTATCACTTTTGTTTTTCTTGTATGGATTATGCTATCTAAAAACACAACACCAAGCTGGAGGCTACTAAGATTTTCTCTGATATTATCTTATGAGAGTTCAACAATTTCGTTTTGAATGCTTATACCAATCATAATTTTGAATTAAAATTTGTGAAAAGTGTAGGGTCTCTATGTAGCATCATTGCTTTCTTTTCTTCCTTTTCCTTTTTCTTTTTTGCACGTTAGTATTCTGTTGTTCTAGCATCATTTATTGAAACTATCTTTTCCCCATTGAATTGCCTTTGCTATTTTGTCAAAGATCATTTAGCTAGATGTACGTGGGTCTATTTGGGATTTTTATTCTGTTCCATTGATCTATTTTTCTATTATTTCTCCATGATCACACTATTATGATTATCCTAGCTTTATAGTAAGTCTTAAAGTCAGATCATATCTTCCCTCTGAGTTTGTTTTCCTTTTCAATATTATGTTGGATATACTGGGTCTTTTGCCTCATTTAAACTTCATACTGAATTTGTTGCATCTACAAAATAATTACATTGAGTCTCTAGGTCGAGTTGGGAAGAACTGACATTTTAATAATATCAAGTTTTAACATGGAGTATCTTTCCTCTTATTGCAATACATTGATTTCATTCTTCAGAGTTTTATAGTTTTCCTCATATAGAATTTGTATATATGTTGTTGGGTTTATACCCAAATATTTTATGTATTTGTGCTACTATGAATGGTACAACATTTTTAATTTTAAATTTCAACTGTTCATTGCTGACATAGGAAAGTGGTTGGTTTTTGTACGTGAACTTGTATCTTGCAATTTTGCCACAATCATGTATTAGTTCCAAGAGATTTTTGTTATTGTTGAGTCTTTGGAATTATTTTTTACTGCACATTAAAAAATATGAACTTAGAGAAAGCAGCATCTCAGGCTGTCT